>JAUEKT010026544.1:0-10075 GCA_031762655.1 Doris verrucosa
GAAGTATGTCTTACCTGCATGCCCGTCTTGCCCCCCCCCCCCCACCCCCCCCCTTCCCTCCAACCTCCTCAAACCATCATTTCATTCCGAGCACATGTTCACTAGAACTTGTAAATTTCTTTTATCCTGAAAACAACTCAGCAGATGTCCAGTCTGGGGGCCTCCTCATGACATAATTTGTAAAAAAGGTAAGACGTGAAAATGTCACGGGCATGTGAAAAGAGATTTCTTGTGGAAATCCTCTTCTCACACCAGGTCAAGACGTCTTTTAAAAAGATCCACGTTAGCGAATGATCCTACTGTAGTGACTTTATTGCTAGCTAGTGTGGGTATCCTTTGCTTTTGCAAGTTACTGGATATGTGATATTTATTCCACCCGAGGCATTCACGTCAAATTCGCTAAATGGAAAATGTAGAGTACAAAGGCGAATAGTGTTTCTACACATTTCAGAGCAAGAATCAATTAGACAGTGGCACCGAAAGCATTCATCAAAGCAGATTTTTACTATACATTTAGCTTTATGACTCGATACTGGATCCATAATTTCTTTGTACTGAAGACGAAAGCAATGTCATCGGTCAATACAAATTACACCATGCTTTCATAGCATGAAGAAGGGAGGGTGGTGTAGGGGGGAGAGTGGGAGGCAGTTGGAAGATGGCCATTCTAACTGCAGCACAGGAAAACGAGTGCTTACACAATTCACAATGCACTCCGGCCTCGGCCCAGCGACCACGGTCAGGTGCACAACGATCACATGTCAAACTTGACGCTGACCACTGATAAGCTGGCGGCTTGGAATTGACTGCTAGGCTAGCCTCCGTTGATGCTGTAATAGGGCCAACTGCGTTGGGATCAGAGACGCACATGGCATGAAGCAAATTACCAAGAGGTTTAGGCCACGCCCAAAAGACGTGAAAAAACGTCTATCAAGCCACCCGGTAGAGATTCAAATAGGACGTCAAAAAACGTCTATCGAGCTTCTTGAGTTAATGATGTTTCCCAATCATATTTCAATAACATGTATCTTACTGTACAGCACCTACAGCTTGTTGTTTCAAATGAGTGTGTGCGCTATAGAAATGTACATTATTATTATAATTATAATTATTAGTATTATTATTATTATTATTATTATTATTATTATTATTATTATTACTAGATGCCGACCTGCGAAATTCGCAGGCATTGTGGACTAGAAGGAGAGCTGATGATTAGAAAAAGCTAAAAGAGTATAGCAGACGGTCAAGTAGGAAAAGCCACCTTGCATAAAAACATTAAAATTTGATAAAGAAAAACTGTTAAATAAATATATTCTTTTCTAGAAGTTAGCTAGATGTGCTTTCACAAATATAGTTTAAGCCACAAATTAATCCAAAATCTTAAACATACCATTAACTTTTCACCTACAGTTGTTATACTCGAACTTTGTCGAATACATACAGGTAATAATGAAATCAACATCACTCTCTAGCTAGATGTAGAATGCATATCGCATTCCCAAATTAAAGACAGAAATGCTGACCTTTTAGAAAAAATGAGATTCTGATTTAAATTCTACATCTAATCAATTAATTTCTTTGAAAGAAAAAGTGACTCATTGGTATAGATCTATTGAACGGGAAGTAAGTTGTGATTTCTATTGTAGTGGGAATGACGCAATATTATTATTATCAGTATTATTATTGTTATTATTATTACATATTATTACTACTATTATTAAAGACTTATCACCTTGTTCCTAGTCCATTTTTGTGTCATCATGTTCCACAAAAGAACCCAAACACATTAACAAAACAGAAACAAAAACATTTAAAAAGAGAGAAAACGGTATACCTCTAGACTGTTCAAAGATACCGATAAGCTTATGTCGGCTGAATGCACTCCTTCCTGTTCTCTGAAAACAAAGGGGATAAGGCAGAGGAGGGTGGGGTAGGAAGATGGTTAATTAACAACAATTGTCTTGAAGGATTTTCATTAAAATCTGCTGTCCTAAATGAATGTCATGTCATACTAGGGACAAATTTAAAGAAATCAGGCTTGAGATGCATCCAAAGCTCTTGAGTCGTAAGATTAGCTTCCAGTTTGTCAATATAGTCACTGGTTAACTTTGCACGGAATCTTAATTTTTCCCTAGTAGCCATTGAGTATAGGGGACTCTTCTTTATTGGTTGGATCTCTTTTGTGGCATTTAAGTTAAACTGCTGATGAGCAATCTCAAGTACAGGTTAGATGACTAATTTGGGATAATTAATGCTTAGCCAAAGGTAAATTGTCATGCATTTCGCATCTCAAGTAAATGAGTTCAGCAATCAAACAGTTTTGGAACACAGGCAACATTAAATTGTCATTTGCTTTAACGTGAAAAAAAAATACATTGGTGCATCATATTGTTGAGCCCTGACACTGCCAGATTTCTCCATGAAGAATGTAAGATTAAAGAGTGGCACATGAGAGTGATGAAGATGTAAGAAGGCCTTTGCCTGTGGCTAGTGTCTTTGGGAGCTAACAGTCTTTGTTGTGGATGGGAGGGACCAACTTTTCAATGCTTGAAGGGCAGCTTGTAGTCAGTAACCTAGACTCTCTTAGCGTAGCAACTTTATGTAAGCAGTTTTGTCGTCTAATAAATATCGATGGAAGAGGCATTATTTTTCAAAAACATCTGGTAAATGTTACCATCTTACGGTAATATGATTGTGTGTATTAGTATTATGACAAATTCTGTCAATATATTTATATGAGTTAGGGCTTTTATTTTGTCTTCTCAAATCTAAACATTAATCATCACACTAGAAATGTATTAAAATAATGGAAATGAACAAACCTGATTGTGAAAACTTCATCAGGATAAGTCTGTTTGAAGAAGTCAACTGCCCGATGAAGCCCTGATCCCACAGATAAATCTTGCATTGCATTGTAAAGACTGGGATCCTTTGAAAGGGAAAACATTTCTATATGTATATTTTTTCTTGGATAAAAGCTTTTGCAAAACGTTAGAAAACAAAGCAAAACTTATTCATAAGATCAGAAACATAAATATACACAAAGAAGACTGATCACATTTATGTAATCTTCACCTTTCTTGAATGATTGTATTATCATGGGATCTTTGAAAGAGTAGTTTTATTTGTATATTTGGAGTCACACACAGTTTATATTAGGCTTATTTGCTATCAAACTTGTAGAATTCATTGAGTATATAAACTCTAAAAAGACTAGATGCAACAAAGGAAGATTTTATAAGTATATACATCTGTCAGCTAATCATCTTGAGTTTGGATCAATTGTCCTTGTTTATAAAGAGAACTTCACTCGAGATGAAGACTAAGAGCCACTTTCCCAAATGTGAATTCATTAAGTGATCAAATAAACACTATCAAATCATTTTTCTATTATTATCCTAGTCCTGCTTGGCATGGATAGATAAAATGGCACTACATCGATATGATGGTCCCTATTTTGTTGAAACTGGACAGAGTTGCTAGCGAGGCCCAAAAAAGGCCAAATGTAACTTTAAAAGGTCTCTAAAACCCAGTTTTGAGAAACAAAATAGGTTATCCCTGCAAGGGTGAATTTCCTTCTCAATCCAAAAAAAAAAAATCATTCTTTTTTGCCTTGTTATTTGGGGTTTTGTTTTAGATGATTTTGATTGAGAAAAACATTTGTATGCACATTTATACTATTTGGCCTTATGGGCCTCACATTAGGCCCTTTTTGAGGTCTGCTTTGGCCATCTGTGTGACAGGCACCTGGCAACCCTGTCACCAGATTTCCAATGTCAACAAAGCAGGGGTCACCATAGCCGTGTAGTGCCAATAAAGCTATTTTCAATTTGAAGCCAGATGTAAAAGTGTCTTTAAGCTGGCACCAAATTATGAAGGACTCTATACTTGTAACTAAAATGCTATGATTAGACAATATAGAGCAATTCAAAGCAAATGCAATCAAACAATATACAGTGGAACCTCTCTAATCAGGAACCCAAGTAATAGGGAATCCCGGCAAATCAGGAAGAAACCTCAGGGAACGGAATTTTTTCTCTTTATTTTACTCTCTAATCGGGAAAAGTCCCCAGCTAATTGGAGAAAAAATTGTCAGAATCTCTTTAATTATCATCAATTTCTTTTCTTCAAAAAACCTGTTTCAGCATTCACTTGCTATCCAATTTGGTTTCTTATCAAACGAACAATCTCATATTAAATGTATGCCTGTGTTCAGCAGTTATCAGGTGTCAAGGCTTCTCACTGTTCACAGCCAGACACACTGCCAGTAGGCCAGACAACCCTTACGCGAGGTGTGAAATCGGGAAAAGCAACTGTACTCTACTTCGACCCGACAATGACCTAAGGTGTTGATACAGTAGGCGGGGCTTAACCATAGCCTATGGGCTTTAAAACCATAGAATATGTCATAAACCAAATTCGCACATAGGCATAGGTCTACCTAGATCCTACAGTCTTTCATTATCACCTACCGGACAGCATGGCTCCAATGCATTCTTTTCTCCATCCTCCTCTAGGCCTAGGCATTTACTTTGCATTCTACACATTCCAACCTCCTACTTATCAGGTTTGCAAGCAGTAGAAAACAAAAATTCAAAGTTTGTAGAACAATATTAAAGTGTGCGCAATGTTTTTAAAAGCTGATGTAACAATATTCACCCACTGGGAATGCTGGGAAGTGACAAAGGGATTTAAACACTTCAACAGGGTGATGGGAGATCAAAATCAGGTTTCCCCGACAACCCGAACCCCAGCTACTTGGGAAAGATTTACAATCCACCTTAATGGCCCAATTAGAAAGGTTCCATCATATTAAATAAATCACAATGAAGAGTCATACATTTTAAATCTCCCTTCACAATGCAAGAAGTAATTCTATAAACACTGCATTGGGAAAATCATGCTTCACTATTTCAGCACAAAGAACCTTCAAATTAGCACAGAATTTTTTATTTTTTTTTCTCTAAACAGTTCTATAAGGGCCTACTATATTTATGTATTCATTCCAAAATGTCTGACTTACATCATAAGGATCCTCAGGATCATCTGATTCAGACGAATAAGATGGTTCACTCATCCTTACCTGTCAAGAATTCAAGATTCTGAAAAGAGGCAATTGGACAATATAAGTACAAAGCAACCCCTGGATAAAAACATCGCCCGGGACCGGAAAACAAAGTCATAATTCCGGGGTTTTCAAGATGGCAGAAAAAGGGGGCGTGGCAAGACCTTCATGAAATATAACGACATAATATGCAGACCAGTTCCTGTGACAAGGCATGTCCCAACCTTGTTAGCATGTGTACAGTACAAGTAGAATTCAAATCAAACGAACTCGCATTCTCTAGTAAAATATATCTTATCTTTAATGAACTAATCTCAGACCCATTATATTCAAGTGATGTACAGGAGTAACATCAATGGACTAATACAGGTAGTATAACCTAGAACCCTCTCCCAAAATAACCCAGACCGAATATGATGAACACAGAGGGTAAAGGGAGACGAAGCAAGCGAAAACGACCAACGGGAAACCTGACAGTGACACAAGATCAGAGAGCAAAATTGGTTGGCAGAGAGGTGAACACATTGTAGGCATTGGTAGGTGTATACACGCGTTCTCATTGGTTAGTGATGTCGCAATCACATTGCCTCGGAAAAGAAGCATTTTTATTGGCCGAGAGTACAAGGCGATGCTGGTCCAAAAAAACGAGGTTGCCAATTTCTGATTTGGTGAGATTTCTTAATCAAGCCTTGGTGTCAACTGCTGATTATCGTCACATTAATGTCGCTATCCAGAGGTCTTACTCAAATGTGTGTCACTATTTTCGAATTTAATATATTAGTAATAATATATAGCAAAAAAAACGGGATTAGAGGTCAACGTCGCTATCCAGGGGTTGTCGTTATTCAGGGGTGTCGTTATCCAGGGATTGCACTGTCTTAAGCTTGATCTTCAATGCAAAGGATGATCACTCACACTCAATCTGTCCCTTGACCTAAAGATTGTAGGGGAGACATGATGGATGACTTCTTTGCCAGGACACACCAAGCAGGCTAGTCTTCTGCTATCCTGATGAGAGCGCAGCTGTGCAATCGTGTCCAGTCTTTGACATTGTCCATCCAGCTCTTCTTCCGTCAACCATACTTACACCTACTTTCCAGTGTTCCTTACAGTACTGTGACAGGTGACATGTCAAAACCATGCCAATTTCCTCCTCCTTACACTTGTTATGATGGGTTCCTGTGGACCTGCCAGTGCTGTTATTTCGACTTGAACAGAATCATTGGTCCCAAACTCTTTCCACAAGATTCCCAACATCTGTCTATGGCAGAGGTATGATAAGTGATTTTGTCCACTCCTCTGGCCACTGCTTGGATTTTCTGGCAGAGAGCTGTACTGTAATGATTTTGATGACATCGTTGCTGCCATGCTTAAGAAGTTTGGCTGGGATGTTGTCAGCTCCTGGTGATTTGCCTTGTGGTAGACTTTGAATGGCTTCTTCTTCTTCTCCTTTTATGATGGGTAATGGAGATGGTTCTTTTGGTGGTTAGGATTGTTTTTTTAGTTATATTGATATCTGGTTTGATGGGGTAGTTGTATAACTCTTGGCAGTATCCAGTCCATCTTGATAATATTGCATTGTTTTCTGTCAAGAGGTCTCCATCTTTGTTTTCAATTGATGAATTGTTCCTTTGAGATTTGGTGAGCATTTTCAGGGTATTGTATGTGACTTTGCATTTCCTTTCTTCATGCCTATCTCAATGAATTTGCATTGTTCATTCATCCACTTTTCCATTGTTTCCTCATCCTTCTTCCCATTTTGTTTGTTGTTTGGTACTGTGCCGTTGCCTCTGGGCTGCTGTATTTTATTTAATTTTAGTTGTATGGATGGTAAGTTAAACTTATTCTTCAAACCAATAATGATAAATTAGCTTGATCTTCAATGCAATGATAGTTACATTAAGCATGATATTCCAGCCTTGGGAGAAATATCACACATCCCAAAGCCACTAATAGGCCCCCGGTACCATTTGCCTACACTTAAAAACATTATGTATAAATCATCGGATATTTTTAGTTGAGGAGGGGGTCCAGTGGGGAATGCCGCAGGTGTGTGAGCCATAGTGATAGCGAACACATTCCATAGATTGGCACCATACCAGCTTATAGAATTTCTCCTGCAATAGATCTACATGAGTGGCTTCGGGATATGGTATTCCTCCCCCAGCTTTTAAAAATATGTTGCTGAACCTTATTAATATGGAAAAAAGTTGAAAAGAAGAACCGCTTAAAAAAGAAGGGAGAAATTCTATAACCTGGAGCCAGTCAATTGGATGCCTGAAACTACGACAAACTACGGAGATCTATTTGTCTACACTTGAACATTATGCATAAATCATCGGATAATTTTAGTTTAGGGGGTCCGGGGTACAACGTCCTGGGTGTGTGAGTGATATGAACACACTCCATGAACTGGCTCCAGGATATGGAATTTCTCCCCTAATCTAAATCTAGATCTAATGCCAACAAAATAATTTGTGAAAATCGCATGAATATGTTTTGCCTCTTGAGTGTAATAATGCACTTGAAATTGAAACAAACACTTTGGTACTACCGCAAACTCGAGGTCCCTAATACGGTATGGTCTATGTCTAGATCTACATTTGAACATTATGCATAAACCATCGGATATTTTTAGTTTTAGTTTAGGGGGGGGGGGAGGGGTCCGAGAACACCCCTGGTGCGTGAGCGATAGCAAACACACTCCATGGACAGGCACCAGCTTAATAATATGGAATTTCTCCCAATATTCTTCTTTTCCTTCTTTATTTTATTTAGATTAGATCCCCTTGGCGAAGATTTCCGAAGTCGGGGCAGACGGTGATTTTACATTGCTATTAAAACTCTAAAACCTATCTAGATCTAGATCTATATCTAAAGGAAAGGGTTGGGGTTAGGAATAGGGTTATGGACAGGGTTATGGATAATAGGGTTGTGGTTAGGGATAGGTTTAGGGACAGGAATAGGGTTAGGGACAGGGAAAGGGATAGATTCTAGATCTAGGGATAATTGTGTTGGGGTTAATTGATAGGGTTAGTACTAATAAGTAGGCTTATAATAGTAGGCTACAATGCTTCCTTGTGCCCCGACTAAGGAAATCCTTCCTCTCCTTCCAAGATGGCAGCCGGAAGAAAATTATCCGAAAGAAAATCTAGATCTAGATCTAAATCTAGCTCTAGATTCAAGGCCGGAGTCTGAGTCTCGGATGACTGAGAAAAATGAAAGGTTGAATAGATGAATATTCGTGATTCCATTTCGTTTCTAGGCTAATCTAACTTTGTAAACAATATTTCATATTTTTAATTTAGATGACAATCCATATCTTTATTTAGTATACATTTATCTGAGGGAATATAACCGAGCTAATCGTCTAACAGCAGATTGATGAAATAAAATGAATATCGTATATATCATGTGGGATCATTTTATCTCATATTTGAATCTTCTTTATTTCTCATGCATGTTAACAAGACAAACATTGAATATCCCTCAAATTCTGAAAAGGTAAAATTCCCTAGCCGGATATAAAGCTGATATTGTTGAGTATCGTCAAAAAGTATCATGTGACATGGCTATCAATAACAGGGAAATGATCATCGTCTGAAATCTAGAAAATCTAGCCTAGATCTATCTCATTGAGTCATGCATGACCATCAGTAGATCTCTATACATTACTCACAATAAACTGGCTTACAAACATTGTTTGTGTTCTTGTCTAGACCTCTAGGTGAAAGTATTTTAGAAAGGATTTCCATGACGGTGAGCCCTCGTTTTCGTTAGATCGAAATCATCATCCTTCAAAAACAAAAAGGAAAATAGGCGAAACATTCGACAATTGTAAAACCAAAAATTGTGTCCAAAGTCAAAGACACCAAAACCTCCACATAGTCTATAGATCTAGAAATCTAGTCTAGATCTAGATCTAGATCTAACTGTTTTGAATTACCTACTACAAATACTATACTCTATCCCCATCATGGGCCATAACGATAAGTGAGTGGAACTAATTAAAAGACACTTAATCTCAGCAGAATCTTTGGATACTTTCTGAAGAATCCTACACTCTAGGCTATGTAGAAACAATGCACAACCAACACACCGTTGATTAAATGCTCAAAGGAGACAAATTGAACGAACCAGAATCAAAATCAGAATCATCAAGATCTAGGATCTAGATATAAATCTAGATCTAGATTCTAGATTATAGTGTCAGTCAACCTGTAGACGAGAATCGCGACGGCTCCTACTAAAGTAGAGACCCTATCCCTAACCCCAACCCGATTATCCCTATCCCTAACCCTAACCCATAGGCTATAGGGTTAAGGACATTGAGCGCTATAAAAATAAAATTTATATATATATATATATAAGGATAAAAGGGATAGGCCAACATTGGATGACTCAATAAATGAGTAAAAACTCCAACACATATTTTTAAAAGGTAGACTCTAGATCTAGTGTCAACTTACACAGAGTGAAATGTAGAACTTGACTGTAGACGAAGTGCATGGGATCTGATTTTTTGTCTTCTTATTTGCCTTTAAGACGGTTTCAGACGATTGTGTCTTAATTTAACATAGATCTGGCATTCGTCTTCTATTTTAGCTATTTTAAAATTTCTCTGAGAATTCCTCAAAGGAGTACAAAATTTGGTCAATGAACGAAAGTAAGCGGAAATGTGCTTTCCTAGCGCAAACGAGCTCTGTAAGTTGTTCTTTCAATAGTATTCTGTTACTTTCACTCTGTGTAAGGGGAAAGAAACTCAATGGGAGCTAAAGACAGAGAGTCTTCAGAAGAAGAGAACCCCCGTTAATCAAGCGTTTCAGCCCTTGACTTCCTGACACTCTAAATCTAAGGGGGCCGGGCCGCACCTAGGTCATGACTCCTAAGTGCCCCTCTGTCTTTTTTTCTTTTCTGTTTTTTTTGTCCTTGGAGGGATTCGAACCGGGTACTCTGGATCAGGCGCATTAGCGGTCCTCAATGGATGCACTCTTAGCCGCTGCGCCA
>JAUEKT010026655.1:0-15685 GCA_031762655.1 Doris verrucosa
AAAATGACAATACTCCCATTTCTGTCATTCTCAGTCAACTGGCAATATTGTCATATCATTTCGTAATAATAATGTATGATCACAATATCATTGTCTTATCATATCATATCATACCATATCATATCATATCATAGCGTTAGACTGAGAATAGAAAGATCGCATTTTCATTTTCAAACCTCAATGATTTAATTTTTAAATCACTTACATAGTAATCGAGTACCCAGTAAAAGATACACAGTGTGTAGTGTGTGTGTGGGTAAGTGTATGTCTGCACGTGTGTGTGTGTGTGTGTGTGTGTGTGTGTGAGACAGAGAGAGAGAGCGAGAGAGAGAGAGAGAGAGAGAGAGAGAGAGAGAGAGAGAGAGAGAGAGAGAGAGAGCAGTCATCGACTAGAAGGACGTACGTACATCAAGATTAAATAAACAAAAGCGTTAAATCGGTTTTCTAAGAAAAACAACAACAAAACCCCCACCTTCTCCGTTTTGTTGCAACTCGAAATGCAAATCAAAACACTTAACCGATCGCCCAAATATAAAAATCGATCATTAAACTAGTAATGGGCGGGCATGCACCACTTTGAAGCGATGAGCATGTAGATTAAATCAAAGAATATTAATGAGTTGAATGCTATCATGACTTTGGACACGTTTTTTTCGCATATCTCGTGGGCACGGTGGCTCAGTGGCTGGAGCGTCGGACTGATGACCGCTTGAAGTCAGTTTGTAATGTAATCCTCGATGAGCGCAACCAAGGCCATCTTCATAACTATGAAGATGGCCTTGGCGCAACACGAAAACTTGCCAAACTTTTAACTGTGCCATAGAAGCTTTCTCGGACGTCCGCGTGAGGCAGCGTGACCTTACTGGTGGAGGTCACGCTCGGAGCCATCGGCAAAGTTGATGTCTTCCTTCATTATTTTATTAGCAGTCGACTGCGTAACATAGTTATAATCTTACAGCATTTTCATCTCTTTACACGACAAACGGATACAATCTGAAACAGGACAATAACCAGCTCTGTCCACAACACCGCCAATCTGGTCCTCCTCGCCATGACCCTTAGTTCCGCTGGTCCCCCGAGCCAAGTAGTCTTCCGTCGAATCCTGGTCTCCCAAGCCAAGTTGTCTAGGGAGACCAGGACCCTGGTCTCGGAAGACACTTCCAAACCTGAAATACTGGCCAGGATTGCCCAATCAGTCAGAGCTCTCACAAAACTAAAAACCACGGAAAGACAAGAATATTAAGCTCGGCTCAAAGATCAGACTCAAGCGTCATATCTACGTTATGGTCAGTCAGCAGACCTTGAGAGAAGGATACACGCCTTTGAAATAAGATGCTTTTGCAGACTGTTCGACATCTCATATAATTTACGAAGACCACAGTACAAATAATGAAGTCAGGAACAAAACATCGGTAAGACAAATAACCCGATCCCATTAAGTGTTCCTGACCACGGTTAATCATCAGAACTTGTCAAGACAACCCTGCAAGGCTCTGTACGGATTGGATGATAGCATGGAAGGCAGAGGACGAGCTGGGAGGGCAACGTAACAGGAAGAGCACAGGCCTAAAGCTGAGCGATGCCCTCAGAGTTGCAAACAACAGACTAGAGTGGCGAGGGATAGTTGTTGTATCTTTTTTGCCCCCCACATGGTCAAACCAGACTGGGAGTCGGGTAACAGGTGACTCACCCAGCCAACAGCAACACAGAACACAGAAAACGGGATTTGCAGCCTGTTAATACGGTACAGTTTTGTAGACAAAACAGTGGTGCCGTCTTTAAAGGCCAGATACGCATCACACCTGCTTTGGCTGAAGCAATTGACATTTTTTTTCTTTCAAGGAAAATACACTAGCCGTGGATGCGTTTCGAACCTGTTACCTCTCGGTCAAAACTCCGACACTCCAGCCACTGAGCAAATGTGATTTCTTGGTATTACTAGTTGTGAGGTGTTAGTTATTGATTTTTAAACAATAGTCATTTACAGTGACTTGACTGGAATTAAAAGTGTCGTATTTGGATTTCTTATTTTCTACTTTCAGATTGTGCCAAGTAGAACATCGCTTCGTTACTTTTTCTTTGTAATGGAACTTTGTCATTTATTCACAAATGCTTTTCTTTTAAGTGAAACAAATACAAAACTAAGGGAAACAAACACAAAATGACAAGTTTGTGGACAATTTGCATTTATTGGGAGCTTCAGCATACAGAATTACAATTGAGTTGTCCACATTTAGATACCCTACGTTACACCTTTAAATGCACATAATGGCTCATAGATTTAAATCAATACACCTTTAAATATCCATCAAATCAAGTTTTTAAAAAACAAAATGGAACTGGAGAGAACAAAAAGTTCTTTTTTCATTTTTGAAATGCAGTTTAAGGTCATCCTTTTATTTTATTGAAAGACTAGCCATACCCAGTCGACCCTGGTTAGTCATAATGAGTTAATTGTGTATTCCACTCAAACACAGCTTTACTTGGGTAGCATGGTGAGTCACTATAAATAATAAAAGTAAGGTGGTGATTAGAACTCACTGGGTGTAAACTGTAATGGCGACATTGATAACGGCCAAACCTCATATTATTCTCTTTCAATGTTTTCGACTTTCTAATTTCATTGTTTCACTTGTTTTGTTCACCATTTCAAAAATGAAAAAAAAAAAGTGTGCATTCTTTCAAATGGAATTCTTTTTATAGCATAGTGATATATTATATATTTAACAGACGGAAAAAGTGCTGCCATTTCTGCATAGAAATGCACCCAGGTATCTGCTTATATCTGCTTGTAATTTGAAAATAGCCAATCATAATTTTCAAATACGAAAAAAATGAGCAGGGACACGATAGTACGGAAAATTCGCAAGTTAAAAAAGCAAGAAAGAACATCAAAGAAGTCAAAACCCTTACAGACAGGACTGTGAAGAGCTCCAGATCATAGCATTTGTAATTTCTTTTTTGTACGATAGCAGTGATTTTGCAGCTCCTCCTGAGATGCAATTAACTAGAGTTGACTATTATACTAAACATTTTATATTTATCGCACAGATTGAAAATAAAACAAATAACAAACGGGGATTAAAAATGTAAGAATTACAAACAGGGATTAAAAGTGTAAGAATTGAATTGATAAGCCCTATTTAAAAAATGGATCTAGCTGAATTATTTGTTTAAGTGAGTATGTGCTTTTTATAAGGACAATTATAAATTGGTATAAAGAATAAGCTTTTAAATTACAAATTACACGTCCTTTAACATTGAGCAATATTGTAATAATCATGAATTGTAATGCCAGTGAAAAAAATATATTGACATTTATATGTAAATCTTTGCCACCAGATGGGAACGATAATGCAGTGCATAGAGACAGGGGAGTGCCATAGAAACAGGAATCAACTTTATTTAAGTTCATTTTAAGCCATGTTCATTGACAAAGATCTGTGAACCCAATGCTAAACTATTTCATTTCGCTTATCTAACCTACATCCAATTGCACAATGATTTTGGAGGATTTTTTTGTTGGATGCTGGAGAACCTCTCAATTTTATAAAAAGAAAATCCAAAAAGAAACAAATAAAGACTCATTTTTATGAGCACAGTGTTGTGATCTGTGCACAAAGCCGGATCTCCTTTTCCACATCTTTGTTTCCGGCTCACTTGCATGAACTTGTTTGTACAAAACGCATGGACTTTTTCTAGTTGACCTACTATAAAATTTCAAAGTCAAAATCTGTTTGTCATTTCTTCTCAGTTTTCCTTAAGAAAAAGAGTTTTCATTATATGAAGAGAAGCCTGTACACTCTATTGTTTCATAAAATACGAAGAATAGCTGTGCCCAACTTTCAGCAAATTGATGCAAAAACGTTCAAAGTCCAAAAATAAATTGGGAAAAAATCGCGTTCGAAAATCTTTTTTTTTTATACGATAACAATTTACATCTTGTTGACAAACAGTTTAGTTTTATTAAGAACAACCTTGATAATACAGACATTGCTAGTATTATCATATTCTTTGATAGTTGGAACAAATCTAGAAGTACAAAAATCAAAATCAATATTTTCATCAAAAGTTCAAAGACCAGTTGAAAAGATGACCATGAAATGAAAAACGCGGCAAAATAAATGAAAAGCCAAACATGCCTGGCTTTAGAAAATAGTGGCATACTATAACAAGGGTACATTTCTACATAGATTGATACGGTAGTCTTAATACTTTGGGCCTGACAGGCTTTACACTGTGGCAGACCTACTTGATAAAATAATGGGCAAGCTGTTTATTTAAATGCCTGTTGTATATGTATATATATATTTATATGAATAAAAAAAATGCAAAAATACATCAAGACTGCCTTGTGATTGATTGGATATGTTATACAAGCTACTCGTTGTCTTTTATAGCCGTGATTTTTTAGAAAAATACATGTTTAAAAGAAATACTTAACCTCAATTCGTAAAAGCTATCATTCTCAAACCTTTCTCGTGGAAAGTACTTTTGGGCTCAGAGGGTTTTATTAATGTCTTCGACGACGCTATCTTTAGATCAAGCACCACGTTGAATTTTGTCTTTACACACTCCCCAGACCCCTCCCCCCCACTCTCACAAAACCAATATCCATAATATCCCTAGACTTTATTGCGTTTATATCATCAAAGAGACTACCAAAGATCAGGGAACATATTTTAACCTTACTACAATTACAACAAATCATCAAAATCATAAAAGCTTCATATTTCATTTCACACTTCATGCCATTCATGCTGAGTCTAATGACTTAGACAATTGTAACAAGTGGTGTCTACTTATCTATCGTAACAACTTCATTGCCATAGGTATGAGCTGGACATTGGTAAATCATCACAAATACTGGCTCTAAATTTCCCTCACGACCCAAATAGTTCATTATAATTAACCCTTTGAACCTGTATCACCAATAAAGTGGTTAAAGTCCTAGATATCAAAGTCAAAGTCAAAGCTCCACTAAGGTGGTAAAAGCAATTTGAGTTGTACAAGTCTTGTCTCAGAAACAAACAAAAAAGAGTCAAGTTTCTTCTAGGCCTTGACAACCTCAAAGAGCAAGAGCTTATCCCGGTGTCTGTAGCGTTAAGCGGAACATTTAATACAAGATCATCCTCTAGACAGGACAGTCATCAATTGCAGGTTTTACTCCCCATTTACACCTGAGTCGAGTGAAGCAATTGAAGTGAATTTTCTTGCTCAAGGAAAATCAACAATGGCTGCGACCAAGAATCGAACCCCACAGCTCTCAGTAAGCAATCTGACATTCTAGCCCAGCCATTTAGCCTCCAGGCCTCCTTTTGACTCGAAAGCTCGGGTACAGTTCTGGAGGACTCAAGAATCCAAGGTTTCAAAGGGTTAACTAATCCTGTGTTTTCCAGTGCAGTTACAATTTCGGCTGAAGAAGAAATTGGCAAGAAAAGGATTAAAAAGAAGTGGATGAATATATTGAGTAACAAAATCAAAATTCAATGATATAATCAGATATCGCTATTTAGGAATTATCCAGAGATCCTAAAGGGGCAACAAGGGTTTGGGCATTTGGAACCCAATCCATCAAGTCGATGATCTAAGGGTGCATTGAGAGAAAGCGACGAGATAAATAAAAGCTTCAGCAGCGAGAAAGAGGTTATCACAGGGGAAAACTAACACCCAGAGCTGCCAACCTTTGGTGAGAAGAAAAGTCGTGGCGGATTTCAGACAAAAAGTTCACCAATTTTCCCTCCGACGGCTCAAATCTTTCAATGCTTATAGTTCATGTGAGGAAGATTACGTGACTTTGATTATTTGGTCATATCTCCATTACACACTACAGAGACAGGAAACATTTGGTTCATTTATGTGTCTTTTGTGAAGTGTTTTAGTGTTACGAACATCAGAAATAAAGACAAACAAGACAGGAAAAAGATGTACGGCCTATATTTCTCACGTTTGCAAAATAAAAAAAAATAAAAAGCATTCCATATAATCAAGAGAAACTCGCCAAAGGTAATAAGCTTGTGTTTCCTATCTCTGTAATGGGTAAGAAATACATGGTAGAAAAAAAATCAAATCACATACATTCTGCCTGCCGACTATGAAACAGAGGCAATGAAAGATTGAAGTTATCTGCCTGTAGTTTTTCCTGAAATCCGCCTTGTGAGATTTGAGTAAAAAAATCCCAAGGTATTCAAGTTTGAGATTTCATCATCAGTAAGGACAGAATATTTGCCTCCATCCCTCTTGCACGCTCACTGGACAGGCCTATGTAAAGCTTCATCTCTAGCGTAGGGTATAAGCGGTAAAAGTTTGGCGCAAACTTCCATGAAATCGTCCACAGACCTATAACAAGGCATATTATTGATGAACCAGTGTCAGAGGAAGTTTATCTAAAAAAGATTTTAATTACGGTACCGTAACAATGAACGTAACAATGTCGAAGAAATATCATCTCTTCAAAAAACAACAATGAACAACACAAATCATCAATGGACAGAGAAAGCGATTGACAAACAGACATGGAAAGAGATTGACAAACCAAACAGAGAGAAAGAGATTCACAAACACACAGAAAGAGATTGACAAACTAAACAGACAGAAAATGAGATTGACAAATAGACGGAAAGAGAAATTGACAAACAGACAAAGAGATTGACAAACAGAGAAAGTGATTGACAAACAAACAGAAAGAAATCGACACACAGACAGAGAAAAAAATTGACAAGCAGAAAGAGAAAGAGATGGACAAACAGAGAAAGAAATCGACAGACAGAGAAAAAAATTGACAAGCAGAAAGAGAAAGAGATTGACAAACAGAGAAAGCGATCGGCAAGCAGACGAAGAAGCGATTGGCAAGCAGACGGAGATAGTGATTGACAAATAGAGAAAAAGGTTGACAAGCAGAAAGAGAAAGAGATTGACAGACAGAAAAAGATTGACAGACAGAAAAAGAGGTTGACAAACAGACAGAGAAAGAGGTTGAGAAACAGGCAGACTAACAGACCAAGAAAATGATTGACAAACAGGCGGAGAAAGGGAATAGAGATTTTATAGTCATTTAATCTTAGAAGTCAAATACACGACTCATCATACACTTTAAAGTCAATTTACAGATTCTAACAAAACTCCCAATAGGGGAACATGAGAACATCATAGCATAAATCAAAGGCATTATAGATAGAGATAAAAAAAGGTATAAAAACGTTTATCACATAAAGTTGAATCCTAAAATTCTTCTAACAGGACTAAAATAGAAAATTTCTCGAATTGTGGTAACTGTCTATAATAACGTAATCAGTTTATGTTTTTTTTTTCAGAGCGCGGTTGTTTCATAGATGTATTTTTCCATTTTTACTCTCTCTCAAATTCAACAATCTTCAAAGTATTCCTATAAATTGCTTATGAATTTCACATGAAAAACCGAACAGTCTATAATTTCAATTATTAGTTTCAAGATAATGCTAGTCTTATGATTGAAGCGAGATTCAATTCTCCCCTCTACACAATCTCTCAACAAGGCAAGGTCATACTTTATTCTGTAACAAATCAGCATCATCATTTTAATTTTTAGAATCATGCCATTAATGAAACAATTGGCTATGAGGTGATCATATCTTCATTTGAAATGCAATCATGGCAATCAAGGTAAATAATCATCTCATCATTGGAATAAAAAACAACAATAACCAAACTATGGAAGAAACAAATGAGTAATTTCACGCTGTTTCGTCTTCAGGCAGGTAATGAGAGATTTGACAGAAGGTTATTTTGAAAAACGGCACACAATGTAAAGAATTCAATAATTCCATCTATAACTAAACCGGTCATTACATTTTTGTCCAAATCTAAATTTGACATGATTCTAATGTTACACCTTAATTACTGTATAGGATTTCATATTAGGTTTAATCGTCCGTCAATGCTTTAAAAATAGATTTTCAATAATAGTTTCCCCCCTTTCCCCCTGGATATATTACTTATACTACTAGCGGTGATTGCTGCACTAAGAAGGCTATATATAAAAGTCCAATATGATTTTAAACAATCGTCAATGAAAATTGAAAACCATTACACACATTCTAAAGCCAATAACATCCCATGACAACTATCTCATCAGGAAAACTTCAAATTTCCATTATTGCTAAATTGTTCACAAACCGCCATTAAACCCTGGCTTTGCAGGTGCATTCAACAAATATTCCGACTAGATCTACCGCAAATGCATTGATATGGTGCCCTCATTGTGCATTTGATTTTTGACCTATGCAATAAATTTAGGTAGAGCTATTTATTGCAATTTCCTTTTGATTCTGTTCAAAACAGCAGATATGGTGCAGGTTATTAGAATACAATGCGTCCCTTGTCTCCCTCACGCTGTTTTGAACGGCTTGTGAGGTGTAAGTGTAAGGCAGGCCAAATATCTTGCTGGGAAGATTCACAATCTGGTTGATCGGTATCAGCGCCAACAAGTGAAAGAATTCAATTGGTTAACAGTGACGAAAATGGGAAATTCTTAAAAGGGACAAACTTCTGAAATGTATGTATAACTCTTGCATCAATGTTTATAACACAAAGCGTATCTGTTTTAGATAATTCCTTCATTTTATAAACTTTATACCGACTCACAATACTAGCAATAATTAGTCAAAATCTGAATCTAAATCTCAATAAGATAAATTACCTACGGAAAATTTGCAGAACAGATCTAGATATCTAGATCACTAGGCCTATCAGTATTATTAAAACATGACTGCATGTTGAGAGTCTTTAACACATTGTTAGGTCGATTGAGAGAAAGAAACCAGTAATGGTGACACAATGGGAATCCTATTTTTGTCAGGAGACTGTGGTGAATTGACGATGAATGGCCTCCTTGTCGAAAATGGAAGAAATTCTGCGAGGAAGACGAAAACAGAGGAAAAAGCAAGGAGGACCAAAAACCGCAAAGTTCCTCAAATCCAAGGGAGATTACCATCACTGATTACTGAAAGCATTTGTACAAATTGCTGGCGGTTAAAGTCTCATTGACATAATCAACATTGTTGGGTTCCTATTGGATTGTGTCATTTTAATTTTGATAGAGCCACTCGGACCAATGGGGAAGGTTTCTGCAAAAGTTGTGTCCATACACATTCAGAATTAGCAGTTCGGCAATTAAAGTCTCTCTTCTCAAAGAACATTTAAAGGAATGGATCTTCCTCTTCATGTTCCCATGAGCTAAGACCAAATGCATTTCTCCTGCTCCTAAAACCATAAACTGACACCGAGGGGACATTGTTTTCGCAGCAGTGGTGAAGTTCACAAACAGTTGCAGTGGATGCTTGGCCTGGCCTAACGACGGTTGGAAAGCCGCAGGAGGGTTTCCGTTCTCTTGGGGGTTTCCGTTCTCTTGGGAACCATCGGAGTCCGTGAGTCCGCTCACAAAGGGTCGCTTTGAAAGCCTCTACGAAGAACCATCCATTCAAGGAGTTATTTCTTTGTAATAGGATAAGTTCGCATCTTTCTTTTAATGCACCTTTTAATAGAAAACGCTAAATTTCTTCGTCAGTTTTAATACAATGCACTCTTGATATTACAGACAAGCAAGAGTCCAAAATTTTAAAGTTGATATGAGAGAAAGTCGATACAGTATAAAAGAAAACTGCTTTTACTTTTAATTACTGTTTACGTATGTCTGCGTTGTTTTATACTGCAGCTGGACAATTCACACATTGATGTAAGAGAAAAACAGTTTGTTCATTTTTTTCTTTGAAGTAAACCCCCGTTCACCATTAATGGTGATCTCAAGGTTAAGAGAAAAGCAGAAAGGGAAATTGTGAATCTAGAGAACTGTATTTACTGAGAGCAAAGAGGAGAAACACGTGATTGGGACTTGATTAAGCATGTCGATATAAGGGAACTGTTAACACAGATGACATCAATATAAGTGGTACGGAATATAAAGTTGTTTGTTGGTAATATTGTAAAGAGGAAGCTCTTAAATATAAATTTAAGATTTAAGAAGTTAAATGACATGAAACTGTCATTGAAGGTTCTTTTGTTCCCTGTGTTAAAGTAAGAGCTTCTGAGATCATAAAAAAAATCCCCAAACCTTTCCATAAAACCCAAAAGAAAGGAAGCTAAATTAAAAAAAAAAAACAATAGGGAAAAAAGGCTGAAAAATTAATATCAAGCACTGTAAATTGATCTAAACCAAGACCCCAAAGACAACAAACTTGGAAAGTATAAAGAAACAAATGAAAAAGAAATCCCACATGTTGAGAAGTTTATTAAGCTATGTATTTAATCAACATAACAAAATAGAATGAAAATAAGATTCATAATTTGTGAAAAGAATGACAAAAATGGAAAAAAAACAGAGAAACAAACAACTAATCTACAACTTTCCATACTTCTCCATTATTACATTCAGTGACTAGTGGACGTTAATTGCGGTAAATATTTTTTGTTCTCGTCTCTCGGAGGAACTTGCAATCACTCACTCGTCAACACCTGAACTTAAATAAACGTAAAATAAGAAAACTGTGAGTTATGTAGGCAATGTGATAAGAAATGAAGACAAGTCAATAAGAAATAGGCCAATGGGAAAGAAGACCCAAAAGAAAGGAATTTTCAGGCAACCCACCTTTCAGCACCCACAAGAAAGCAATGTAAGCAGAGAAACCGTACAAACTGAAGCACCATGATGTATTCCTAAAGACGGAAGTAAGGTTTCAGAAGGTCGTCCAAACCCAAGGGGAAATATAAGATGCAGACCTATGCACTTAAGATCCACATTCAAGTCAAGATGATAAATTCCCTACTTGTGTTTAGTTTTCTGCATTGAATTATTCGCTTCCTATACTTCCTTCTAACCAACCAACCAAAAATAAATAAATAAATACATAAATAAATAAATTATTCTCATGAGAGGATCAGTATTAAGGATTATTAAAAAAAAAACAACAACAACAAAATCCAGTACAACAACTTGAAAACTCAGTACAGACAGCAAGTCTGGTATTCCTGTCCATTCTCATCCCGAGTCAATAAACGCCGGCATGATGAGGCGTTGACTCACATTGACTCTTTGTTACCGTCCTATGAGTGTCAATCTTGACAGCCTGCTTCACATTCCAGCAGGGGTTTGCGAAGTCTGCACGGATTCTTCATCGTCTTGCTTCTCTCCTTCCTCATGAACCAAAACGTCTGAGGAGAAAATAAGAAGAACAACGGAAAGCCTTGAGAATGCATTGGAAAGCAATTGTTGCACCACACATTCATGTAAGATCGATTATATGACTTAACAAAATACAATGACATTTTCATCATAAACAAACATCTTTTCTAATCATTGCTAAGAACGTTGTTTATTTCGTGGTATTTTTTCCATTTACTTGACGTGCAGTGTTTGAGAATTTTACAAAACAACGAATGGTACAACGCAGACGAGGCAGGCTAAGGAAGGGCTAGTCCAACAACCTGAAGGAATGAACGGACATGCCCATGAGGGACATCGTGATGTAGGTCCATAACAGACCAGAAAGGAGACACATTTCTATTTCTCCAGCCCTCAAACTCCTCTGACGGCAGAAAGTCAAGGGAGTGAGTGAGTGAGTGAGTGAGTAAAAGAGTGAGTGAGTGAGTGAGTGAGTGAGTGAGTGAGTGAAAACTCATACTCGACAAACTCGTTTGGTTAGTTTTTATAATTCGTTGGATGCAGGGGCAGAATTCAACCTCAAATGAGAAGCATTTCACATATTATGGCTCAGAATAATTGGTATTTTTCCTACTTTGAAGAGTCGTGTCGAAAAACAACAACCCTGATATATGGTTCAGAATAGCAAGTAGTTTTTTCTTTGAAGGGTGGGGTCGAAAACGATCCCCATTTCTGAAATACATATGTGTTGAAAATGACCGATGGTCAATGAGGCAGTTCACTTTTGGCTGCCAGTCATACAGAATTGCTTCAAGAAATGTATGCCTGAGAAATACAAAAAGTTTCAATGAAAACTTCCCACTATAAGCACATGAAAACACAAAATAACCTACCCCTGGGGTCGTAAGATACCCCTGGTATCAGATTAGACCTTGACAAGTCCATCTCATTTACCGATCGCAGTCAAAGTCTTACCTTGGGCCACCTTCTCCAAAAACGTAGAGGAGCAAATCTTCTCAAAGGTTTCTTGGTCACACATATAGGACTCGATGGCTGCTACAAACTCGCTCAATTTCATAAAGGGCTGGTGTTGATCGCGTAGTTTGACGTCCTGCAAATACATTGAATATATCGCTATTGAAAATGCAATACAAGATGACCTAATCACTGCATAGAGAGTAAGCAATTGGAAACCTAGCACATGCATCAAATTTCTTTCAACTCATATACCATATCTGCTAATGAAAAACCCCCCAATGAAAATCATTTACGACATAAGACAGATTTTACAGACAAAATCCCCATAATTTTCTGAAAACTCATTGCCAAAGTCAATGCTCGCAATTTACAAATTCATCGGCATTGAGAAACTTGTAAAGAGTAAGCTTACTCATTCACAGAATTCACTTTCACTGCAATACCCTGCTCTTCTCATGACGTTAATGAAAGTATAGAGCTCCTTCTTTTCCCCCCATCCTCCTACCATTATCCCATTCCCTGTTGTCCCTTGTCCCTAGGGTTAGAGTAGGAGCTTTCAAGGATAAATAATGGACCGCTAGTGGACAGGAACCAGACTCTTTCTTGTGCTTTCTTTTACTTTGAAAGTAAAGACGGCCTTTATGAAGTGCATAAAAGTGTAACCACACTAATGATGCTTCACATTGTCCCTTTACTCCCCCCAACAGCAACAACACAAAACATATAGAACAAGTCTTGTAGCCTTGGACATAAGTTGGCTGAGTGGTTAGAGTACTTGATTCCAGATGGACAGGTTCTGGCCTTGAGCCTCACTCGCGACAATCGTGCATTTTCCTTGAGCAAGAAAATAACTCTAAATGCTCACCCAACTCAGGTGTAATTGAGTATCCAGTAGTGTTGTATGGCTACACCTCCAAGGTTTAGTCTATCGATCCATTGTTGTGAGATTGTCATTGGCTTCATGCACAGTTGAGAAGCCGCCGTCCAGTCTAGTATCCAGTAATAAGCAGAGAACAATCTTGTCAGAATGCTAGTTTGAAGCATCTAACGGGCAGTTCATCTGTTGTGTGCTCCCCAGGGAGTTAAGAAAGACTTTGGAATGCGATGGCCTGCTGGGGGAAAAATGATGTACAATCTGTGACCTTATGCTTGTGCAAGATACCGACTACGAACCCATCTTTTATCTTTTTAGCCTGTTGGGCTCTACCTACACTATATCACAGATAAAGGCAGCGCTGCCTTTAAGAGCCAGAAACTCAATTACACCTGAGAGGGATGAAGCCATTGGACGTTTTTTTTCTTGCCCAAAGGAAAAAAATGTTGGCAGCGATGGGAACCAAACCAGGATCCTCTCGGTCAGTGAGTTGACACCCTATCCACCGAGCCAATGCACCTCCTTTGACACACCTACATAACATAAAATGATCTCACCTAGCGGTTGCGGAGGCACGGTGATTAACTGGTTAGGGCACCTGACTGCTGAACGAGATGTACAGGGTTCGAACCTCATCCGTGACCATCATTTTCCTCAAGTAAAAAAAATTACTCCAACTGCTTCACTCGACTCAGGTGTAAATGAGTACCAGCAAGGGCTGGGGGAAGTAAAACCTGCGAATGACTTTTGTCCTGTCCAGCAGGGGACGATCCTGTATCATCTGTTCTGCACTTAATGCTACAGAAACCGAGATAAGCTCTAGGCCTTTGGGTCTGTCAAAGACTAGATTTTTAAAAAAGTAAGTTCCTTCTAGCGCTTGACAGACCCAAAGAGCCAGAGCTTATCCCGGTATCTGTAGCATTAAGCGGAACAGATGATACAGGATCATCCCCTGGACAGGACGCTAGTCTGCCGCAGGTTTTACTTCCCAGCCCTTGCTGGTACTCATTTATACCTGAGGGGTCGCGAGAAGCAATTGCAGTAAATTTTCTTGCTCAAGAAAAATATACGATGCTCGCGGCTGGGATTCCAGCCGCGTACCTCTCGGCCAGCAGTCCGACGCCCTACCCAGTTATTCACCGTGCCTACACAACGGCCAGGTGAGATCATTTTATGTCATGTAGGTGTGTCAAAGGAGGTGCATTGGCTCAATGGGTAAGGTGTCAACTAACTGACTGAGAGGATCCTGGTTTGGTTCTCATCACTGCCGACATTTCTTTCCTTCGGACCTCCCAGGCCTAGATAAGGAACTTTACTTCACGGTGTTTCCAGCCGGCTCACTTAGTTCTCCTGGGTTTATGGCCCTGGCCGGAGTCAGTCACGGGGTCATCCACCGCTCACGCTACCTGTTCAGTAGCTGCCCTCGTGTGTTCCTTTTCACATTTTTATGTCCCGTTATAACCCCTAGGTAACACATTCTACACGATGGCACGCGTACTCTGTCACAACAAGTAAACAGAGAATAAGAAAACCTTTATAACACTATAAAGTTTATTATAGGCAAGATATAAAGAAGGGGCGTATTTGTAATCCAAAAGAAGGATCTTTTGTTAAATCATATGAAACACTCCCAATTAGAAAAAAAAACATTACAGGAAGACCCAGTTCCCAAACATTGTCGTTTCAACGTACACGGACACTACAGACATTCATCTTCTGCACACAACAAGTAGCTCGTTTATTAACATGTTCAATTAATCTCCACAATTTGGTAAAGAGGCCATATCTCTGGGAAGTGTTAACTTTCCCCTGAACAGCTATTAATCTGTCAAGTACCAGACAAGCTGAAATAGGAAAAGGCCTATAGGAGAGAAGACAAAACAAAACAAATTTTTTTCGGGCGCCCGCCCTTCGTCAGCAACAAAGAAACAATAAAGTAAACAATAAACAAAACAGAAGGCTAAACATAGAGACAGAATACACCAAAGAGGAATGCAGAAGAGGAATAATTGGACAATTAAACTTACTAAATATCTGCAAAGGCCTGCGATATAATATAGAGTACCAGATAAGCAGAAATAGGAAAAGGCATATAGGAGAGAAGACAAAACAAAACAAGAAATTTCCGGGCATCATGACAACAGGGTGTCTGCTTCGAAGAAGCTCTCTCTCTCCCTCTCTCTCTCTCTCTCTCGGCCAAGGAAGGATACATCATAGAAACAGCATGTCTGTGTAGTAGAATTTCATTCATTTCCCCCCCTCCCATCTCTCTCCCCACCTCCCTCTCGTCACCTCCCCTCCTACCTCTCTCTCTCTCTATCTCTCTCTCTCTCTCTCTCTCACTCTCTCTCTCTCTCTCTCTGGATACATTTACATAGCAAATTGTTAGCAATCAGTTGATACACGTTTATAGACAAATGCAAAGTCAAGGTAAACAACGTATAAAAATATAATAGGAATTGGCTGGTTTGGCTTGTCTCATTTAAAACTCCTTTCTCCACATGCACGACAGAGCTTATTAACACAATTGTTGTGGAACTCACGAGAATGATCCATAAGTATCAGTGAAACAATGGTGATCTTACCCGGCTATTCACGATAGTATGACCAGAAATATATAATACTAGCTGACCCCCTGTTCAATGAACAGGTTATTATTAAATGTACACATTATACATTATATTACATGTAGGTCCCTA
>JAUEKT010026656.1:0-10074 GCA_031762655.1 Doris verrucosa
TTCATCCTTCGTGTTTACAAAAGACGGGCAAGGCTTTTACCTGCAATCTCAGTCCGAATTTGGCCGTGTGACTTTGGCCCTGTGCAACCTGTCAGGGACTCCAGTGTGCCAGTTGGAACTGGCCGAGGGCATGAGGCCCCCACCCCCAGAGCCAGAACCAGAAGCAGCCGCCCCAGCCCAGCCAGAGGCAGTGCCAGCCATCACAGTGGACCAGCCTACGGTGGAAGTGACACCTGCCTCTGAAGAACAGTCCCAAGAAGCCCCAGCGTAAGTTGGTTTGGTTTTTAAACATTTGCCACTTATCTATCAATTTTATTGCAAGGCTGTGAAAGGGTATGAGACCAAAAAGAGCAATCACCTTTCTGTATGGATTCCCCCCATTCCTCATCTTTTTTTTCCCCCCAGTGAAGGCTAGGACTTGTGTTTTCTAAGTGAGATAAATAGGCTAGTTTTTTATATTATCCAAAAATTTATTTTGTTTTTGAGCGGAGGATTGGGTGCCAAAATAATAAATGACTCGGCTTTAAATTGAAAGCTTACCTAGCTTAATTTGATTTATACATATAATATTTCTTCAAATAATAAGCCACATATCATAGCTGTACGTTTATTTTCTCCCTTCTGTCTGCCAGTGAAGCAGATGTGACCATCACCAGTGCAGACGACTCTCGTATGGACAATTCAGCAGACATTACAGTGGATAGTGTCAGAGAAGTTGTGTGAGTGGCTCCTCTCTGCACTTCTGTTTGCCGCTTTCCGTTTCATTTGCTTGCTTTTAATTCTTTTTTGTTGAGAACCTGATTTTATCACAGAGCAGCATGCACCAAGCATCAGTTTCTCCCTTTGCGGGTGCTTTGTGGGCGAAAGGGGGTCCTTTTATTACTATTTTAAATGTCATTTTGACACCTTTCCTTCATTTCGCTGATTTTTCTTTTCTATCTCCACTCCATGCACTGAACTGAGAGGACTGTGTGGTGTGGTGGTAGACCATGAAGTGTCTGTGTTGATTTTCTATTGGCACCTTGTGTGTGTTATTCTTCAATGAACAAGAACATTTCATCTAAGCGTCCTTGAGTATTTGGCCTCTCAAGTAAGCTCTGGCCTAGCTTACAAGATGATGTCATGCCCAGCAGGCTGCAAGTCATGTTCCTTCTAGGTCTTTGTTGCTGTTGGCCAGGGGATAAAATGTTAGTTAAAGCGTCACAAGCGCCTATGGTGTGCTCTGTGTAAAAATCATTCTATTCTCTTTATTACAGGACTTACGAAAAAAACCCCACCTCTTCTTCTGTAAAGGAAGGAGAAAAAAAATCCTTCTCACCTGTTGCCATCACTGGTGGGTCCATCTATCTAGATCTATCCACCCCATAGCCCGGTAGACCTTAGAAGCACCACAAAAAAACTTGACAATTGTCCTTTGCAGTCCGTCTTTCTGCTCTGTTTTCCTCACAATGTTGCTCAGATTCAGGCCTTTCCTCCTGGATATTATCTTCATAGAATTTCTTCTGTCTGCCTATCTTTCTTCCTCCTTGCACCATACCATCTCACTTGACGAGTCCTGAAGATCTTGTGGGCATAATCAAATAAGGTGGTTGTCAATATCAAACCTGCAACTAATGTCCCTCTTTTGTCACCATGGGCTGAACATGGGGGTAGGGCTAAATTCTCTGATTCTAACCAGTGAGTGTACTGTAGAAATGACACAATGATGAGATTTCATGATCTTAATGTCTCTCCTTTTTCCACCCCTCTCCGTATTTCCAGAACGGAAGCAGACGGCACCATCGTGACCACAGTGAGGACTGTGACTTCCACCACCACCACAGCCGTGTCTGAGAACGTGGCGTCTGCCACACAGGAAGCCGGAGAGGCTGTCACAGGTAGGCTGGACGCTGTTTCTGGTGTGAACGTGTGTCAAAGGGATTCGTAGTTGCTTCCTTGGTCATCTGCAAGGATTGTTGTCCTTGAGCATTTCTTCTACATACCTACTTTACTTACTTAATCCTTTGCACTTTAAAGGAAACATGGGACCAAAGCAACAACACCTTCTATCTGGGTCCTGGGCATCCCTCTACAGCTCTGTATGTGTTAGCATTTTTAATCCTCGTTTGAGGCCTTCGTGTCCATATTGGCCTTGGAGGGGGGGGGGGCATATATTTAGGGCTTTCTTAATGTATATAGCCAATCCTGCTCTATTTTCTTTCCTATATTATTATATGGATCATACTTGGCATTTGTTTCGTTCGTACCACAATTCTTCTGCGAATATGAGGCTTTTCCGATTAAAAAAAAAAAAAAAAAAGCTATTTTACAGGTGGAGAAATCCTTCTCACATTTAACCATTTTTTCCGTTTCCGACACATTCCATGAGATTTCACACTTGGGCGATAATCAGTAGAAGTGATCTTGAAGTTTGTAGCTTTGGTCTTATCTACAGTTCGAAGAGAGTTTTTCTTATTGGAATCATCGTTATTTTAGATATAACATTGTGTAAAGTTCAGTTTTATAATGTTCTCTTTTTCTCTTTTCGAATTCGGTTGGTAGAATCTAATCTATGTTTCCATAGTTGAACTGCCAACGCCTCTGCCTTTATAATTGTGATCATGTGGATATATAGATGACTGGCTTGTCTCATTTTCATCTCATATTTGCCAACTTCCAATTTGTTGAAATTTTGTTACTCAGAGTCAGATGTGAAGAACACATTTTTGAATATCTTCAGGAGCATGTTGAGTGAAGTTATTAATTTAAATGATTTTTGTTCAGTTTTTGAGACTCCTTGCATCACCAATAAAGACTTTCTCCTCTTTGTTTTGTCCCTACTAGTTGCCAATGGCCATGCTGAAGACGGGGAGGATGAAATCATAGATGTGCTGCGTGAGACTCAGGTGAGGGGAAGAGTTTTTGCGTCTGAGCTGCTCTGGGAACATACCCCTCTTTGGCTCGTTCTCTTTTTTTAAAGCTTTGATTTTTCACATTTTTTGTCAATCAAATCTACACTAAAATTCAAAAGTAATAATGGAAAAAGCTGTCAGGCTTTATGAAATGGCCAAAATTTGTGATTTCGTTTTTTTATCAAATGTTTTTGATCAAAGATTTTTCTGTTTTTTCCTCACAAAAACTTTTTTGTTTTGGCTTTTGACTAATTTGCTTCCATTTGACTAACATTGATGTCAAATTGCTTGTTGTAAAACTGAGAATTAAATGACAAAACAAAACTAAAAAAAAGGCTTTCTTGCACTTTTGCCAAGCACTCGGAAAAGAAGATAAATACACACAAAATAAAGCATAGTGCATTAAAGCATGAGAGGGATGTCTTCCTAGTCAGGCTTGGCTCTTCCCTCTCACCTGGGGATCTGGCCAGATGATTTTAATCTAAAAGGGTGGGCGGGGGGAGGCTGATTTGATGGGAGTAGTAGCATAACTAGAGGTCTCTTTCCAGGTGTAAAACAAAGGGAGGTAACTGGAAAAATGAACAGATTCTAGAGAGCGGACTTTTACTATTTACTCAACTTTTAAACATGAATTACTTACAATTAACTCTTTGTCTCCAGAGTTTTTTACGCAGTCTGCCGGAGTTTTTTTTTCCGCAGATTTTTTTTCCGCGTCACATTTGAAAAAGTGACCTTAAAGACACCTAAGGACATAGAAAACATATAACTATCATACATCAAATTGTTTGTTATTGATTGCCAAAGCTTTTTATACTACTGTTAGGCTCCTAGACTTCACATGCTATCAGAAATATGCCAGAGAAGATGACAGAATGATAGAAGGATAACCCATTTACTTTTCAGGAAAAAAGTTCTGTGAAAATCACTAATTTAGTTTATACGATTGAATTTCAAAGAATCAACCAGGTTTTTATTTTTTTTATTCACCTTTCACAAATCTTTCTTCTCATTATTTCTACATTGTGTTTGGTGGAGGAAAAATATTACAATGCAAGTTGAAGCTGTAAACTGAAATGTTGGGGGTTCTTTCTTTCACAATTTTTCTCATTTATTTCTTTGTTGGTGCTTGGGATTTCAAACCTCATTTTTTTGTGGATGGTTGGCTTGTAGAGGTGTGCAAGCACTCAAGTTATAGGCAGCCAAGTACTTGCTTGAGTAATTCACAAAACTACTTGACTACTCATTCTAGTAATTTTCTTCTTCACCTTTTTTCAAAAATTGAAAAATAAAATGTTTAGCAAAAAGTAATTGATGTATTCTGAATGTTAGCTTCGATCCTGATTCAATTTCAGTCCAAACGAAACTCTGAGATTCCCTTCCAGTGAATTTTCTTTTGTATTATAATGTACATTAATTTTGTGAAAATTTTGTGTTCAGTAAAACTCAAGCCGAAACTTGCGTACTCGAGTATTCGCTCGAGTAAATGGCAGATGTCCAACCGAGTACTCGAGTAGTAAAAAGTACTACTCGCACACCTCTATTGGCTAGCTCTTGGGTTATGTCTATGTCTTTCTTTATTTTCCATTGACTTTTTTGTTTTTCATTTTGCCAGTTCCTTTTGATTCACCTTCATCACAAATGGGTATTGCGTAAATAAAAGCGATAATCTCGATACTGTTTAGCTATCTCCTCTGTTGAAAGTGGACCGATTTACACCAGTTTTCACCTAAATTCAGTTTAAAGCATACTAGATCAATTGTGTACAAGAAATTAAATTTGAATATCAACTGACTGTTAAAGAAGATATTTTTATAGACAAATTTGAAGATAATTAAAGTGATAAGGCCAATTTTTTCACGATTAGCTGGAGACCTTTCCCAGTGAGAGAGACAAAATAAAGTTTCTTCCTGATTTGCTGGGTTTCCCGATTACCTGGGTTCCCAGTCAGAGAGGTTCCACTGTATCTCACTTGTATCAATCTCTAAATTATTTCCAATTGCATTGCATGTTTTATTAAAATGTTTATTTCTGTTCCTTCTAATTATTTCTCTTTTTGTTGTTGTTGTTGTAATCCTTTGTTGGGTATAGAACTAATCACTGCCTAGCAAAATTAAGGTAAATAATAGACAAAGTAATTGAATAGCCCCAAGAGAACAAAGACAAGAAAAATGCATATGAATAGACAGAAAAAAATCTTGACACAAGTGGGACTCGAAACCATGACCTGTGCATCAGCACCCATTGCCAACGCAAAGGTCATGGGTTCGTGCCCCACCTGTGTCAAGATTTTTTTCTGTCTATTCCTATGCATCTTTCTTGTCTTTGTTCTTTTGGGGCTATTCAATTACTTTGTCTATTATTTACCGATTGTCTAATGCCTTTTGCCTCACTTCGTCTAGCTAAATATACCGTAACACTGTTTCACTTGATCATTTACTAACATTCCATGCATGTTTTTTTTTGTTTTTTTGGTGCTTCACCTCATTCTTTGATGATTTTCATTTTAACCCTTGACTTTTTATTTCCTCTTCTAACACCAAATCCACACCAACTTGCTCATCTGTGCCATGGCTTCTTGCATGCGTTTGAAACACTTTACACTGTGGTGACTGGGCTGGCCGACTCCTCTTGCATGCCGTCTTGTCTGGGTTGCCTGCCCGTGAGCAGTAGCTCCCCCTCCTCCTCCCGCCAATCCCAACCCTCCTCCCACCTCATCGACAGATTCCCTGGCCCCAGTGCTGCTCACCGAGACCCGCCAGCAGAACACGGAGGTGCGGTTGAGCATTTCGAAGATGTCTGACAAGGTGGACAAGATTCTGTCAAAGGTGAGCTTATGTGGTGCCAGTTTTCCAGTTCAATATGCAGGAAATCCAGTTTCATGATATCTGGATATCCGCAGTATATCAGTCTTTTGAGTCATAAAAAACAAAACAAAACAATATAAAACCCCCAAAATTAAAACATAAAACAAAATGGTGTCACCGATCAGTTGAAGGAGGAAAATGAGGAGGAGGAGGGGGGGAAGAGGAGGCAGAGGAGGGAAAAGGGGGAGAAGGAGGAGGAGGATATTGGTGAAAAATAGAAAACCGGACTCGGCCGCCTTACTGCGTTTGGAAGGAGGTTCCTGAAGCTGGAAATGTCCTTGACAAGGGAAGATCAGTTGAGGTCATCATCATTCGCTACTTCAACCCTCACTGGAGTAACGGTCACAAACAAGAACTCTCCACCTAACACTGCCCTGAGCTATGGTCTTCACTTCATTCCAGCTGTATCCCATCTACCTCCAGCTCCCTTTTTCATGTGCTACTTGGTCGTCTTTGTTCTCGTTTCCCCTGAAGGTTTCATTTGATTACTTAGACATATGAAATCTTTTTTTTATTTCCTAAGTGTATGGCCAGTCTATCGCCAACGCCTCCTGCGAATATCAACATTGACTCAGATTTTTCAGATAAGGGAGATAAACTTTCTTGATCCTTTGAGAAAATTGGATCACAGAAATTTCCACCTCGCGTTTCTAGTAAGCCTAACTTTGAAATTACCTCCTTGAGTTGCAAGACGTGGCCGACCCCATGAGAAAAGACTAGTTGAGCAATATAAACAATCAGTGAGACAAGGGATTTTAGACAATAAATAAATACAGTGGTCTCTGCCTAATAACCCACCTCTGGAGTGACAAAGAAACCAGGTTATTGGATAGAGGGGTTATTAGACGTAGACCTGCCGTAACTTAAGAAGAGTTGATACAATGAGCTGTGGGATGACCAATGGGCCTGATTGCTGACCAACAAACACTCATAGTAACCAGAAGATGATCGGCTGTGTAAATTATGACTCCACTCATCGGAATATTGTAATGACAACAGGCCACAAGAAGAAGCTGCATGAGCATTCACCCCCACATCTATGCCATCTCTCCTGTCATAACCTGTACCTGTGCAAGGGGGATTAGTCTTACATCGTTTTATAACACAGGTCCAGCCCTATCCCGTAGTCTGACGATATTTTGCCTCTAGCTCACTTGCAAGCGATTTGCAAGCGCTTTGATTAGTTCAATTAGGCGACCAAGGTGTGATAAGTTTTATTAAATTAAGACTCCTTGAATGCCTGTTCTTTTCCCCACAACCATAGGACTCGTGCTCTGATATACATCCCAGGTTAAGTGGTGCCTATTGCCCCGTCTGTTGATGACACAATACACTGTATTGAGTGACAAAGCTCTTCATACATTGTTCGTGGATTTCTTTCCCTTTCTTTTCTTTCTTATCACACATATTTGATAAGACCGGGTTATTAGACGAAGTTCAGTCGGGTTATTAGAGGGGTGTTTTAAAGAGAAAAAAAGTGTTTCTTTTGAAAAATGCGGGTGAAAAGGCGAAGAGGGCTATTAGACGGAGGCTACTGTAATAGACAAAGTAATTGAATAGCCCTGTGAGGACAAAGACGAGAATGATGCATAGGAATAGACAAAAAAAAGTCTTGACACAACCGGGTTTCGAACCCGTGACTTTTGCCAAACGTTCGACCAATTGAGCCAGCTGCGCTCATTTTACTAAATAAAAAGATCGGATCAGCAAATTCTGTAGGGCGTTTAAAACCAAACGGTTACTCCTCAAATGCCTCCTTTACTTTTTACATGTCACATGCTCTTATAGGCAATATCGGTACTTTGAGTAAAATGCCCAATGTGGAAAAACAAAAATGGATGACATTCATAAAATAAATAGATCGACATCTCACTTTGAAATTTAAATAGAGCGAGCAAGAACAATGTGCAAAAAAAGAATTATGCACATTGATTCAATTAACTTCTGCCATGAATATGGTACAGTGAAACCTCTCTAATCGGGAACCCGGCGAATCGGGAAGAAATCCCAGGGAACGGAATTTTTTCTCTTTATTTTACCTCTGTAATCGGGAAAGAATTGGCGAGATCATTTAAATTGTCATCGGCTTTTTTCCCAATTTCTGTCCCTTTCACCACTCATTCCCTTTACCATTTCGGTCTCACTTTAAAAACCAATCTAGCAGGCCTTTGTTAAGCTGTTCTAATGTGTTGAGACTTAATAATCACTTCACGCTGACCATAGCCAGACATGCTGACATAGGCCCAACGGACCAGTCTTCCCTTTCATACAAGGTGTGATATCTGGAAAGGGGGCTGCACTCCTCGCCCATGCATCACGCCGACTGTAGATGTGTAACACGCTGACCACAGGTAAAAGGTGTGAACTCTGGAAAGGGGGCTGTACTCCTCGTCCATACGACAATAACTGAGGTGTTGACATGGGAAATTTGAGAATTGGTATGGATTCGAGAGTCTTTCATTCTTACCTGACCAGCTGTCAATCACAGGGTGGATACGCCTACAAATTTAACAACTCGTCATGCACTGGTTTATCTACATGTCAGCATCCAATGGATGACCCAATCTTGTAGGTCCAATACAGTACTTTTTCAATTCTGCTTTAGCCATTTACTTTGTATTTATCACTTTATCATCATAACTCTCAAATAAAGTTTCGTAAGAACATCATTGCATTATCAATTTTGCTGTTCTTACGGGAACATAATGTATCTCAATTAAAAGAGCAAAATGGCCGTCTAAAAAAAAGATCCCCATATAAAACGTGTTTTAATGCTGGTGCAACAATATTATTCCATTGGGGGTGCTTGTGTTTGTAAGAGGAGCTTAAATACTTCAAAAAGATGTGGAAAAGTCAAAATCATAGGGTCCCCGGGCAATCGGGAAACTCGGCTAATCGGGAAGGATTTACAATCCACCGAGATTTCCCGAATAGAGAGGTTCCACTGTATTTATTATGAAATTACAAACAAGTATTGGTTTATTAAGGGTTTAATGTTGTGCACTCTCTTTAGACTTTAAAATATTTTTTTAATAACCTGAAAGAGGCATGATGAGGCTAATTTCTTATTTTGTTATTCTTGCTCCCTGCAGGGTAGCACATGTTGACAATTTCCTCCTCTTTAAGTAAAAAGACCAAAAAAAACCCCACCTAACAACCAAAAAAACAAATAACAAAACAAAAAACAAAGATAATAAGGAACTCACAATCACATTACAGTTACAGCTTACAAGCTGTCACTGCCACAATTATATAATACAGTGGATAGTCTCTAATCAGAAACTCTCGGTGGATTGTAAATCCTTCCCGATTAGACAGGTTTTCCGATTGCCCGGAGACCCTATAATTTTTACTTATTTTCTTCATCTTTTTGAAGTATTTAAACCTACATGTATCTAACATACACAAGCACTGCCAATGGAATGATATAAAAAGACAAACGGTGAGGCAAAGGGCTGTAGACAATAGGTGAATAATAATAATAGACAAAGTTATTGAATAGCCCCGAAAGAACAAATACAGAAATATATATGCATAGAAAAATAGACTGAAAAAAATCTTGGCACAAGAGGAGATCGAACCCGCGACCTCTGTGATGGCACCCATCGCCTCACCACAAAGAGAAAGTGCTCTTACCGACTGAGATAGCTACTCCGTCGCAGAGGTCGTGGGTTCGACCCCTCTTGTGCCAAGATTTTTTTCAGTCTTTATGCATATTTCTGTCTCTGTTCTTTCAGGGCTATTCAATAACTTTGTCTAATACAGTAGAACTAGGATTCAATGAACTAGCTGGGCCATTTCAAAAAGTTTGTTGGATGCAAAGTTCGTTGAAGCCAATAGCACAAGCCCAACAAGGGGAATGCCGGCTAAAGTCAAATAAGTACATTATATCAACACACACTGTCTACAAGAGCAGTCAAATTTCATTACACAGTCGCCCTAGCATCAATAACACATTTAACCCACGGTAAACACAGAAGATTCCATGTTACAGTAGAACACGGTTAAACCAAAATGTTTGGGACCGAAGTAATTAGTTCGGTTTAAAGATATTTTGGTTTATCCATTTGTGAGGGAACGTGCGGTGCCACAGACAGGCCAATCGCAATTGCGCTGGATGAGTAGGATGTGAGTGAATGGGACGTATGCGGCACCCTCTCAGTCTCAAGTTTTAAAGCGTGCACTGGACATTTGATCAAGCTGGGCTGGTTACGACCCAAGACCACACAGGAGAGACTTGGGTGGAATTGTATGGGTGTATGTGTGGGTCTGTATGGTTGCGTGTGCGTGTGTATTGAGCAAATCAGGTAGGGATAGGT
>JAUEKT010026767.1:0-10072 GCA_031762655.1 Doris verrucosa
GAGAGAGAGAGAGAGAGAGAGAGAGAGAGAGAGAGAGAGAGAGAGAGAAAGAGAGAAGGGAAAGTGAGAGATTGAGTGGCGTTGTAATAAACACAAACGCTAATGTGTGGCAATAATAAATACGCCTTTAATTACATTGAAGAGAGGAACAGCGGGTGAGGGCATTATTTACACGCATGTTGATTACAGGCACACCTTGGGAATCCGCCACAAATGCGTGACGTTTGCCAAAATGCTGATGACAACGTTGCGGCTGCTTTTCTTGATAATAACGCAGGAAGACGTGAGAGACAAGTTATAATATTGCCTTTTTTCGATAGAGTTTGTTTTGAATTTTATTTGCCGCTTTGAAACGTTTTATCGTAATTGTTTTCGTGGATTTGTTTGCGTAGAGCTTCAAATAAAGCTGAAATGCGAACATTGTTCCCCCACCCCCCCACCCCCCCCCCCCAATTTAGTTCGTAAAGGTCTTCAACATGACAATCACTTCGAGCTTGGTAATGGTATGTAACATGTCCGAGATAAACGGGAAAATTCACAGACAAAATCGTACACGAGGCTGACTCAAATGGGACATGCAGTAAATAAAAAAAAAGGTAGACCGCCCAAGCATGATTCAAAGGCTGTCAAAAAGATGAATAATATAGACAAACAGACGGGAGAGCGACTTTAGGCAATAAATAAATCATAGATTAGGTAATTGAATAGCCCAGTCAGAACTAAGACAAGAAAGATGCATAGAATAAGACTGACACAAAGTCTTGAGAGAAACGTTACCTGAACCCACAACCTCCGTGTCGGCACTTTCCACCTCACTTCAAAAAGAGAGCACTCTTCTAACTGATCCAGCTGCTCTACTAAAGGAGAGGCGATTCAGATACCTTGTTATTTATGTTTACAAAAACAAAAACAAAAAACACACAAAAAAACAACAAAAAACAACAACATGTCGGCAAGTAAGTAAGTAAGTTAAGTTCCTTCTAGGCCTTGAAAGACCCAATGAGCCGGTGCTTATCCTGGTTTTTGTAGCGTTAAGCGGAACAGATGACACAAGATCATCCCCTGGACAGGACGCTCGTCTATTACAGGTTTTACTCCCCAGCCCTTGCTGGCACTCATTTATACCTGAGTCGAGTGAAGCAATTGGCGTTTTCTAAGATTCGAACCTGGTACCTCTCGGTCACCAGTCCGACGCTCTAACCACTCAGCCATCGTGACTCCGTCGGCAAGTAAAGGGCACATCGAAGAGGGCCGGCCAAAATCAATTGTCCTGGAGCACTCTTGTTAACGGAACCTTATGTCCCATCTGGAGCTACAGGTATAGAGTAAATCACCTATCAACTGGCAGCATCAACGATTCGAATGTAAGCCAACGCGCTTTATGTCTTTGCAAATTGCTTCCAGGCCTTTCTGCCTCTGCACTCTTGCGCTGTTTCACCAACATTCGGTCAGCTGATCTCCTTCGTGTTATGCATGGAGAATGACTGAAGGTATGCTCCTCCTCCTTCGAGCGTCTATTTCCCCTTTCAGCACTTTAACTGATACCAGCATACTGGTGGCTTTTCATTCATTTCTGATGTCATGGTCAACATAATTCAATTTTCTTTTATTTACGTATTTTTCACTCACTCTGTCCCTTGACCTAAAGATCGTGGGGGAGACATGATGGATGACGTATTTGCCAGGGTACACCAAGCAGGCATGCCCTTCGCTGCCCTGATTAGATTTTATCGGTAAGTTATTACACGGGAAAATAACACTTCTATGGGGTGTAATATCGCATTTCTTACGGTCTGCAACTGCTGCATTTTCCTTCACTCCGTTGGCCTTGGGTTCTCTTTTATCGGCTCCGACCATTCCTTCCACGTCATCCTCTATGGAAACGATGAGAAGGACTATTATTTGATAAATTATATTGGATAAATAATAGACAAATTCATTATTGGAAAGCCCTGAGTGAACAAAGACAATAAGAGTGGATTGTAATAGACAGAAAAGAAAGTTGTTAACACACACGGGATGACGTATTGCGGGGAATAGGTGACAGGACAAGATCACCAGCACCGATGTTTGTAAGAAGGCGCGTAGTTAGCATGGATTGTCTATTAACAAGAATAACATTACGGTGATTCGTCGTCGTCGGCCGTTCCGTTTCGGGAAAAGCGGATTCTGCACGTTGGATCTCATTTGGGTGCTGCATTTCCTGGTGTGTCTATAAAGACCCATGCGCGAGTGGTAGTCTTTGTTGCAGTTGTGGCAGGTGAAAGTTGTTGCCGGCTGGTCGCTGGTCATTGAGCGGGACTTCCTTGCCTCTCTCTTGCTCCTCTGAAAGTCACTGCTGTCCTGGTGGTTTGCCCATGAGGCGTCCCTCTGCCCCGAGGCCCTCCACGCGTCTCGCGATTCCGCCAATTCTTCCCAGCCGTGCACCCCAACCCCGGACGTCTTCAGATCTCGTTTGCACGCGTCCTTGAAGCGCGACCGGAGACCACCACAGGAACTGGAACCTTCTGGTATGGTTAAGCGGAGATGGCCCTGGCTGAAGAGGGTGAAACAAAAATGGCAGTAACCCCCTTTAAAGAAGTTTGCTCCAGGGCATAGGTGTTGGTGATCTTATCCGGTCTTCTGACCACCCAAAATACGTCACTACGCGGACTACACTTGCGTAAAATACCGGTACATAAATTGTATGAGTCTTTACTCGACCTCTAATAAAGGCGTTGCACAGTAAAACGTCACATTTATTGACCATATGAGTCATTAAAATAACTTTTCTTGCCCAAGGTAAAAAATAAATGCTGTGAGTACTCTACATATCTCGTTTTCTTGGTAAATGACTCGTACGGAGAGAGTCCACCGTAAAGGCATTGCCCTTTTCCAGTTCCAGTGAATCCCGACTTAGCACTGTGTGAAAGAATGTTCACTATGCCCTGCACTGAAATGTTCAAATGACAAGGCACAAACCCGTCCTAATCACACTGCAAAGCACAATGAATATTTCTTCCCTCGTGCAGGCCAGGGCGTCCGTTGTAATTAGCGAAGTCAATTTGTCTCATCCTGTGCCAAAAAAAAAAAAAAAAAAAAAAAAAAAAAAAAAGATGGGCAAGACCTGTCCTTGGAGGGGTTAATTCATTTCATTTGGTAAAAAAAGTACATTACTCCATTCTTGGCAAAGTGAATAAATATTTAATTAGCTTTGTAGGTTTGAAAAGCCAATTGGAATCCCTGAACGTCTACGCCGTAGCTTCAGCTGAATGATGGCTGCTCTTTATTTCTTTCTCCCCATTAAAGGGCATTTTAACAGTTGTGTAAGAAGGCAAAGGTGCACCGTGCTGGGGGAATGACGAAATCAATACCTCTGGCATGGCAGCATCCCATCTTCACCTCAATTTACAAAATGACATATCTCTACATTTCACAAATTTGGCAGTTTCATGTCAAATGTACATATAAAAGAACCAAAAAAACAACAAACAAAAACACACAAACCCAAACAAACAAAACAACAAGAAACAAAACACAAAACACAAAAAAAACAACAACAAAAAAACCAAACAAAACAAAACAAAATAAACAAAAACAACGAGACAAATACAAAACAAAACAACAGTTTGTTCTATCTCCACTCTTGTGGATCTAAGTGCCAATTCTTAGCGATTTTAAACATGGCCTAAGACATTCATCCGTTTGAAGTCTAATGCCATCATCCCAAACTGGAGATGGAGCACTCAGTAACAGGGACGACAGAACGTGTCCAAAGTCCAAAGGAAAGCATCCAGAGGAAGAGGGTAGAGGATAGGTGGACCCCGGGGTCTACTTATCCCTTGAGGATAGGTGGACCTCGGGGTATACTTAACTCTTCTTTACTGTTATTTATTATTCTATTCTAGTCAGGGGCAGCAATCTAGGTTATTTATAGTTAGAGCTTAATCTATAGTAACATATCTCTGGGTTAGGGACGTCAGTTGGTAGATCTAGATTTAGCTTCTACTTTTACCTCTAGGTCTAGATCTAGAGCCTAGTAGTAGATCTAATAGATCTATCAGACCAGTATATGTGACAGCTCGGTGACAATTGACGCTACCTAGATCTATATAATGTTGGCCCTAGGAGACGAAGGCATTGATAATAAAGTTTATTTTAAAGTAACACTAGTCACTACGGGGGAGAAAAAATTCCCAAAAAGCAAACTCACGTTGACTCCCTTGTCTTGCCTCTTGACTTAAAGTAAAGTCGCCAAAATGTTTACACGTGTAATTCACAGAGGTGTATTCCATCTCCTCTGGCCATCTGAAGGCACCTTTTAACGCAGCGTTCGTCGACTTGACACTGTGGGAACTCTTACCCCTGATCCATTTTTCATTTAAAGGCGCTTCCCTGTTTTGCAGCTTTCTTTGGAAATCGGGAAATGTTTTAAAATAATCCCTTATACTATGCGAAATGATGAATTTAGCATGTCCGCCATGTTGCAGTACTAGACCATAGGCTAGTTTCTATTTGTAACCTCCTTGCTGGGGATGTAAATAGACGGGTTTTCATTGGTCCGGGGTCTACCTATCTCAAAACACCCACATTTCGCTAGGTACACCTCGGGTTCCACCTGTCCACTTCCATCAAAGATTACAATAGTCGGGCGCAACCCCAAGCGAGAATAATAAATAATAGTAAAGAAGAGATAAGTATACCCCAGGGTCCACCTATCCTCAAAGGATAAGTAGACCCCGGGGTCCACCTATTCTCAAGGGATAGTAGACCCCGGGGTCCTTTCATTGGTCCGGGGTCTACCTTTCTCAAAACGCCCATATCTCGCTAGGTAGGCTACACCCCGGGGTCCACCTAGTAGGCTACCTATCTACTTCCAACTCAAAATGATCGAAAACTAGTGTTTTGTTTGTGAGTTTTCAGTGGGTTCTTTTCTAATACTTTGGTTTTGCGTTTTGTTTTGCTATACCGTACCCAAAGCCTTAATCCCACTGCAATGCTCATCACCATTTCATTACGGGTGACTGCAATAATGTAATGATACAAAATATTGCCGATGAAATGCAATCGGTATATCAAAATCAATTTGCTTCTCAGATCATTGAATAAGAATCCGCACCACTGAACTACGAATCATCCCTCCTTAGCGACAAAAAATAAATTTCGCCTGCCCCATTCCAGGTTTATCTGTACTCTTAAAAAGAGTTTAGTGCCATATTATGCATACCTATATGCCAAATAGTAACCAGAACACCCTTAGCTCATGTTGTTCGCGTCGCAAGTGTGAACGAAACTGCTGTCACAACACTCGGTGCAAACCTTTTATAAAATGTTAATGTGATTACAACGGCTGAAATCGCTTTCCAAGTTGTTTTTTTTTGTTGGTTCTCAACTAAAAGTTTTGTTTTGCTGGTGGTACTTAACGTTCTTTGAAGAGTATATATCTTACTGGTAGTATACAATATTAGCCTAGTTTATTTTTCGTCCGTGCAAACCTGGGTCTATTTATGAAAATTGACCTTCTCTCTTGTTGATTCCATGCCTCCATGTGTTGGTTCTTGGTCCTCTTACACTCTTAATAATAATGCCCAGCAAATCCACCACCACTTTCTTCTTTTAGTAGTTAGTAGTCTCGACTGGAAGTCGATTGGTGTGCTCGTGAATATCTATTTTACGCCGTACGGTGACATGCTGATGTGCTTTCACGCTAGACAACCAGTGAGGCAAAGAAGTCAATGATAGCCAAAGTAAATGTAATTGAATAGACTTATAAGAACAAAGATAAGAGAGATGCACAGGAAAAGACTGAACAAAATCTTGATAGTCAATTACTTCGTTTATCATTTACTTCTTTTACGTTCACAATGCACGCATGAACGACGTTTGTAAAGGGTAATAATTTGTACTAGAATTCTCAAAGTCTCAGCACGGCACTACAGGATGAATATCACATTTCCACTGGACGGACATTTGAATCGTCATTTTCTTCTAACGTAAAACGGAGGCACCGTGGCCGAATGGTTAGGCGTAGCACTGCTGCTGATCGAGAGGTATGTGGTCCAAAACCCGTCTGCGACCATCGTGTGTTTTCTTTGACCAATTTTTTTTTATTTTTTACTCCAATTACTTCACTCGATTCGGGTATTAATCAGTACCAGCAAGTGCTGGGGAGTAAAACCTGCAATAGACTAGCGTTCTGTCTAGCGGATGATCGTGTATTATCTGTTCCGCTTAGCACTACAGAAACCGGGATAAACTCCGGCTCTTTGGGTCTGTCAAGGCACAGAAGGAACTCAAACACAAAACCCGACGAAAACCTCAATAAAAGTGCCTAGTTTTTAAAAATATATAGATCTAATAATATATTTTCATACGCCTCCCAATCTTTGTTTCTTTGCATTTCCTGAAAGTTGAAGCTGTTTACGTACTCAAGATCATCATCACTGAATAGGATGGACTTGTTACCTCGGGCGTAAACTTGCAACGTTTCTCATTCTCTCTTTTCGCTTGCTCCAATGTTGAAAGATGTTTACACTTACAGGTCCCTCAGTAACCGGTAATGCACCCGAGCCGTCTCGCCTCACAAGCGGCCTGAACAGGGCCTTAACACTACTTCTAAAATTAGCTATTTTGCACCGGAATTAGTAATAACCCAAGATATTATACACAACTTCAATCTCTTTTTTCTTTCTTATAACAGCTCCATTTTTTTTGGATATCCTAGCAATGTGAAATTTCTCACAAGTGAGACTATCAGTCATGCAATTCATTTGCTGTACGATATACTTGGAGGTGCGGTGGCTGAGAGTGGTTAAAGTGTCGAACTGTCGACCGAGAAGTACCGGGTTCGAACCGTGTCTACAACCATCGTCTATTTTCCTTGAGCAAGAAAACAACGCCAATAACTTCACCCCACTCAGGTGTAAATGGGTACCAAACTATACGCAGAGAACGATTGTCGGAATGCTAGTTTGAAGCACCTACCAGTTAGTTCTACTGTATGCTCCCCATGGAGATGGAAAGGACTATGGAATGAATGGCCTGATGTAGGGAAATGATAACCAGTCTGTAGGCTTGCTTTTATGCGAGGAATGGACTATAAGTTCATCTGTTTTCATACACACAAAAAAGTTAACACTCCATTTATCAGAACACATTGTGCATATTATGTTTTAAAATAAATAATATGTTGAATAAAATTTAATTTATTTAGAATACTTTTGAGGCATTAAGTTACCAGCTTACTGATTCTCATAGATCAATCACTTTAATGGAGATGGAATAAGAAATATAAATGCAACCCAATCAATTAGGCTTTCATTCTTCATTACGAACAAAAATGTATTCTTTTGTTTGTACTGAGCGTAGAAAACGAAAGACAATACATTGCAAAGTGATATTTCTGAACAAATGTTCTTTTATTGAAGAGATGACACATTTCAATGTTTGAAAACAGTTGTTTTTTTTAAACGTTGAATGTTTGGATGGGCAATGCGTTAGTTTCCTTGTAATGTGTTTTGCTCAATACAACTGTTTGAACCAAGCATAAACGAAAGAATGGATTAATTTGTGAACACTATTATTCAAGAATATCTTTCTCAAAAACAGTCACGCTAAAAGATTCTCTAAAGTCACTCAACTGCAAGTTCCATCATAAAGTATAAGATACATATATTTAATGAAGACATTATCATCGATGCACAACCTCGTCTCACAAGTATACTACCTTGTTTTTGTTAAATATTTACAAACATATTAATTGTTCCTAATCCTGCTTCTCTATGCTGAGTTTCGTTCTGTGTCGTTTCCAGAGATGATAAACCAGCTGAATAAAATTAGTCATAAGTCGTACAGAATGCGTCTTTAAGAAATAAAGAAGATTTAAAGTTTTAAAACGAATGAAAGAACTGAGAAATAACTCTTGGTGAACTTTCTGTCTCATTTCCTCGCTTAAAAGTCGTACAACTCCAAGGTCTTTGGCAACGTCGATCGGTAACTCCTTCTGAGTCGTAAGAGAAAACACATCCGCTCCAAACATCACCAACAGGCTACAGATGTGAACAAATCCACAGGCGGCCGCCGTGTGCAAGGGGGAAAATCCGTGCACGTCTTGCGCGTTGACGTCTGCTCCATTGCATAGCAACAGTTTGATGGCGTCGAGGTTGTTGCTAAGGACGCCGTGGTGTAAGGCAGTGAGGCCCACGTGGTTGACCTGGTTGACCCGGACGTCCTCTCCGTGCTGGTCGAGAATGCGAACGAGCTCCAGGGTGTCGGCATCCTGGACAACCGCCGTGAGAACGGAGTCGGCCGAAAAGGAGATCCGGCGCTTGGTTTCTTCGCCCATCCAAACGGAAGTAATAGGCGCTTGCTAAGGAGGGCACCTCCTTTCTTGCCGGGTGTTCTCAATCGTCTGAGATAATGATAACACGGGGCATTGAATTGAAAATGTAATTCATTGGAATGCACACTCATCGAGCAACGTCTTTCTTTCGTATAAATCCCGCAAAAGAAGAAAGAACAACACCAAATCAGTAACAAAACAAAAAAATCCCCCCAAAATTACACTTAATAATCCAGTTACATGAAGAAGCAAATATGAAATGTGAAAAAATCAATAGTGATGGCGTGGAGAGGTCAGCAGTGTTGAAAAAAAAATCCCGAATAAAGTAAACCACTCAAAAAACTGACACTGGACGTGAATCAAATTCCGTAATACGTTGAGAGTATAATTTCCAACCCTCAACCTAGACCTCGACGGAAAGCCATCCACATGGCACATCGTGTTTATATTTGGACCTTGAAAGCTCAACCTGGCTGTCCACTCAAATATCAGAATAAGACACCAGTGGGATACTTGTAAAATCATTCCAAAGGCTGCAAAGCCAGAGGCCTGTCATTGTGACGTGAGTGATAGGTTGTAATACCACGCTGCCCGCTGTCATCCCTCCTTTGTTTTACTGGCGGGAAACACGCAGACGTGAAGTACGGCGGATCGATCCAACGGGACCCAGTGGTTTGGAATCGATGTGCGCAGGGGAAGGGTTGGGGGAGGAGCGTACCTGACCTGTAAATATACAAAGAAATAAAACAAAAATTAGAGTGAAAATTCCGTTCACAAGTCATAAACTTACCAGTAACTAAAATCAGAAACATTATACAGTGAGATACAGTGTGATGAAGTACCAGGTCAGACTATAGAGTTTAAAAATGCTTAGAGTCGCTACACACCTGCAAGAAAATTTGACGGGTTTAGATCTACTTGCGCAGGCCGACCCATTGGTTTGTGCACGTATAAAGGACGAAAAAAAGTGTCATTTTGGCTTGAAGACTCGCATGTACACCTTCTCATTTTTACTTCCACAAACAAAAAGTGGGTCGGCCTGCGCAAGTAAATCCGTCGAGTCTACTTGTAGGTGTGTAGCGATTCTTAGAAGTCGGATTCGAGACACAAAGAACAACGAGGGGCAACATATCCTTAGTAAAATTCATAGGCTAAGGTAATCGTATCTCTTTCGAGCTCCTGGCCCGTGGAGTGTGGTCATTGAAACAAAGATAATGTTTGTGCGGGTGATTTTATGTAGTTTGTGTGCGTGTGTGCCTATGTCTGTCTACGTGATTACGCCCATTACCATTATTTTAAGCGTGCATAAAAAAAAGGATAATGGGGAACTATTTATAGGGTCGCTACATACCTGCAAGTAGACTGGACGGATATATTTGTGCAGGCCGATCCGCTAGTTTGTGCAAGTAGTGAGGAAGGTGCGTATAGGAGTCTTCAAGCAAAGATGACCATTTTTCTTCCTTTCTACCTGCACAAACTAGTGGATCGAGCTGCGAAATTAAATCCACCGAGTCTGCTTGCAGGTGTGTAGCGACTATAAAGAAGTTTTTCCAGTTTCAGAGACAAAGTTACAAAGAGGATCAAGGAATAATCTTTTCCAAACGTTCCACGAAATAGCTTACGATCGTGAAAATAATGAGAGAGAAAGAGAGAGAGAGAGAGAGAGAGAGAGAGAGAGAGAGAGAGAGAGATTGATAGAGAGAGATAGAGAGAGAGAGAAGGAGAGAGAGAGAGAAGGAGAGAGAGAGAGAG
>JAUEKT010026878.1:0-10070 GCA_031762655.1 Doris verrucosa
AAAAAGAAATCTCCTCAAAACTCCTCAAATCTCATAGAAATTATCAGATTCTCCTCAAAACTCCTCAATTTTTTACAATTCCGTTGTAATAAAGTCCTTTTTTTTTTCTTTAAATATCTTTGTTATTCTTTTTTTGCTTCTCAAGGTTCCCACGACTCCCTTAAATTTAAGGTGTCCTTGAAAACTCCGTGAATTTTGTTTCAAGAAAAAAATCTCCTTGAAAACTCCTTCTTAACATGTTAGCTTCAAATATTCTGCTTTCTATCTCATTATATGCTAGAAAAGTGTTGAAAATCCTCCTCAAACTCTGTTAAAATCTCCTCAAAAACCTCCTCAAATCTCATAGAAATTTGTTCTGGGAAAGTGCTATGAGGTCTGGAATAACAATACGAAGGAAGCTCCCCCCCCCCCCCTTCCCCTCCCACAAACTATCAGTGACATTCAAATTATCTTGATACTAGTTTTACATATATAGTTCATCTTCAACACATGCCACTTTTCCATTTATATCTTTATGTGACAGTATAATGTTTTCAAGGTGTTGTCTTATCAGATTTGCTCTGATGTGTCTTTCACGGTGGATTTCTGTTGTAAACATCATCATCGTTGGCAAATTTCATATGTGCTTTATCTGTTGTACAATCTGTGTTTTCACATTTTTATTCACATTATGCGTCAGCCGTGTAATGTCTTTCCATCAAACGTATCATGGGTACATTTTACAACCATTGATCACAAGCCATGACACAATGCTTACCATCACTTCCTGACACCCACCTGCTAAGATAACGTCTTAACATTTTCAAATTTCCTGTGTCATCCAGCCCCTTACTTCTTCCCTACCATTACTGCTGTCTTTAACTGCAATGCTTTTATACACTAAGAGGAATTTCTTCTCCTTTACATTAAATAGTTTGATAAAAATCCCTTTTAAATCATTTACTTACATTTGAACCTATTCTATGCATAATTAACATTATATTGGTATGTGCTTTTAATTATTTATTTTTTTCATCAAAATTCATTGGGAATGATTGCCTTTTATTTGTGCACGATTTTTATTTTAGCTTTTAATAAAAAGGTAACAGAATAATGAAACTTACAATTTTTGCTTATATCTTAAAAGCAAGCTGCTGAAACTCATGATTTCTTTGTGGCAGCTAAGTTATTTTTTATTATCACGTAAAAATAGAATGTTGACTCATGTTTTCTCAATATAAGTTTGAAACAGAAAGAAATTATAATAATAAATAACTACATTTCACTTTAGTTTGGTATTTTTGTTTTGGCAGTATTCAGTTAAACGTTGATAGTTTCTTAGTTCTTACATCTTATGATCGATTTACATCTAGTAAATCATATTTTTCATATCTGGGATCATGCAATTTAACAGGTGAAGAGGATCTAGATCGTGTCTTTCGTCTTCCCGCCACCACCTACATTGGAGGTAATGAGTCTGTTCTTCCGCTGCGGGAAATCGTACGCAGGCTGCAGGTTTGTTACCAATTTTCTCTTGAGCTTATGATCGTGTAGTTGCTAGATAAAGTGAGGAAGGATTTTTTTTACCTAAAGCAGCATGGAAGAAGGCTTTTCGGCTCTTTTTACTGCGTACAGTGTGGTTGGTTTCTTGCGTGGGACTCTTCATAAAATAGAATAAAAAATCAAATAAACAAACAAACGAAAGTGTAGGCTGCACCCCTTTTACTCCTTATAACAGCAAAATTGACAGATAATTTTCCAGTTGCTCCACAAAGAATTATTCACTTTGACAAATTTCACCATATGATGTTGCATATACTTAAGTATGTGAAGTGCGCTCGGCCTCTTAACCCATCTGGCGGGTGACAACAAACCAGGTTATTAGATGTGGCAGGTTATTATGCATCCCGAAAGGTAGTAGGTAACATTATCATAGACTTGATACAGTGAGCTGTGAGTTGGCCACTGGGCCTGGTTCCTTACCATCACTATTGCAAGAAAGCGCCATTGAAGCTAAAAGATGTTTGGCTGCGTAAACTGGACTCCACTCACTTAAACATTTGATGGCAACAAGGCACAAGAGAAAGCATGATGAGCATTCACCCAAAGCTTATTGTGCAGTGTCTCCTGTCATAAACTATCAACAGTACGCGTCCAAGGGTGATTAGTCTAGCATCTTTTAATGACTGTAGGTCTAGCCCGTATGTGCAAAGTCAGCTTGCCTCCTTGGCTCATCTGACATGTGATTTCTTGAAATATTGATTTGTAAGAAATAAATTTGCATTCAAAGGTAGTTCTTTTCATGAAATACAATTTTGGTATCCGTATTAAATGAGCAATAAGGATCAGCGATAGAAGAATTGAAGATGGCATTAATTAATTTGCACACCCACACATACAAAAAATATACGCAAACATACTCATTTTGAATGGTTTTACTTTGAATGTGCTTTTATTTTCTTTCAACCAGAATGTCTATTGTCAGTCCATCGGTGTTGAATTTATGTTTATCAACAATTTGCAACAAACTGACTGGATCAGGCGCAAGTTTGAAACTCCTGGTGTCATGCAGTTCAGCTCAGAGGAAAGACGGATGATAATGGCTCGCCTGATAAGATCAACCAGGTCGGTAAACAAGAGGCTGGTTGGCAGGTGTTACGGGTAGACTCTTCTTCTTTTTCTTTCTCTTCACTCAAACTGAAAGAGAAAATTAGATATGAAAGCCATATATAACTTGTAATACTGCCTTTGGTTTTTCTGTTTCACTAGCAAATGCAAATAGGATATATTCCTTTCTTGAGTTTTGACAAATAGTGAAACTGCAGTGTAATTCAGAAGGAGACACCGAGAATACTATGAATTTTAAGCAGAGATGCTGCTTTCTTTTTTCTTCGACCTTTACTCTAGATTTGAAGAATTCCTTGCTCGCAAATGGTCATCGGAGAAACGTTTTGGACTGGAAGGTTGTGAGGTCTTGATTCCCGCCTTGAAAACCATCATCGATTCATCGAGCGCATTGGGCGTTGACAGTTTCATCATCGGAATGCCTCACCGCGGACGTCTCAACGTCCTGGCCAACGTTTGCCGCAAACCACTTGAGAAAATCATCTGCCAGTTTGACTCCAAGCTGGAGGCTGCGGATGAGGGGTCGGGAGATGTGAAGTATCACTTGGGCATGTCCCATGAACGGTTGAACCGAGTGACCAACAAGAATGTGAAGTTGTCAGTGGTGGCAAACCCATCCCATCTGGAAGCTGTGGACACCGTTGTGGAAGGGAAAGCCAAGGCTGAGATGTTTTATCGTGGCGACACTGATGGGAAGAAGGTATGGCTTGAAAGTTTATGTATTTTGCAGTTTTCAGTCAGTAAGATCATATTGTATGTTTTCTTTAAATTTTTCCTCTATGATCTTAGACTTGGGTGAATATTTTCACTGCATCCACAAAAGAGCCCTTATTTCATTGGCATCAGTCGTAGCCTTCATAGGGGTATTAGTCTGACCACTGATTTGGTTGAGGGTGCACATCATTATAATAGAAATTAATCTCTAACTGAATTTATTCACTCTCATTCCAAAAATATGCCTTTATTGTTTGTTGGCTAGGCTTTCATTTACGTGTGCTTCACTTTAATTCATCTATTGAATGGACGGGGATAATGTCTAAATTAATTTGAGATCTAGGCAGGCATTCCTTGAAGTTTTCTGAAATTCGTCATTTCTTTAAAGAGCCAACTTCATCTTTAAAAATGCTGTAAATACAATAGTATGCAGGAGTATCAGTGTACAAAAATGATACCATATACTATTATTTTGAATTACTAGACTTACTCAATTTACTTGTGACTGGAAATGACAAAAACTGAAGTCATTGATATATATGCAATGTAATTGATGATTTCAATGGTACCCCAGGTGATGCCAATGCTCATTCATGGAGACGCAGCCTTTGCAGGCCAAGGCATTGTGTACGAGTGCCTCCATCTGTCAGACCTTCCTGCCTTCACAACCCATGGTACCATTCACGTTGTTGTCAACAACCAGGTGAGTCTCTAAGCGCTTCATCTTTTTCTGTCTGCCGGTTTGTTTGTTTTTACATCACTGTCTTAGATACTCTTTATAGTTGAATTAAAAATTTGTGTGATTTTCACTTTTTTTCGTGCTTAATAAAATTGAAAGTGAAATTTGTGAAAGTTTTGTCAGTCAGTGACAAGTCATGAAACTTTGTTTTCTAATACAGATATTTGTTGCTTTTTATTCTTTGAAGATCGGTTTTACAACAGACCCTCGCAGTTCCCGATCATCCCCCTACTGTACAGATGTGGCTCGTGTCGTCAACGCTCCCATTTTCCATGTCAATGCTGATGATCCAGAGGCTGTGATTTACGTGTGCAAAGTAGCCGCGGAATGGAGAGCACAGTTTGGCAAAGACGTTGTCATTGATCTGGTATTGTTTTCTCCTTGTCTCTTGATGTAGAATTATCAATTGTGGTCATGATATGAGTGATGAAGAAGATAGGAAATCCTTAAAATGTTATAAGTATTGTAATGTTGCAATACATTGAGGTGTATCATGATATCTATTTAGGTGACAGATAACGTTCAATTAAGTATGGAAGAGAATGAAATATAATATTACTTCTTTTTTTTTTTTTTTTAAATTCATATTATTCCTTTTTCTCACTTTGTGACAAATTTTGTTATTCGATGTCATTGTGATTGATTTAATAAATTATGAAGATATTCAGAATGGTCACCACAATTTCAATAAACAATTCAATATTTTACACTAACAATTCCTTGCATGTTTTATGAAAGGGTTAATTGTTATTTCTCCTTTTAAGGTGTGTTACCGCCGCTTTGGCCACAACGAGATTGATGAGCCCATGTTCACCCAACCCTTGATGTACAAAAAGATAGCCAAACAACCCACCGTGATATCAAAATATGCTGAAAATTTGATCAATAAAAATATTGTCACACAACAGGAATATGAGGTAAGAGGAGACAATTGATGTGTTATAATGCTATGGATGAAAGTATGATTTGATTAAGTGAATAGATTTTTCCAGTTTCAGCTGACAATTGGAGATGATCAAGTAGGTGCCGCCTTAACAGATCCTCAGATAACTTAGGCTGCTGGAGACAAGTTCTGGCTTGGATTGCAAAGTCAATATCTAAAATCAGCGTAACATTTATAAACATGACTTTATTTTTGTTTTCTCTGCATTTTCAGTCTTTTTGTACTTTGAATTTTTTCAAGAGAAGTATCCTTTTCACAGAAAAATGAAGGAACAAAATAAATATTTTCACCCAATGGTATGACGCATTAGTTCTTTAAAAGTTGTACTTAATGTGAAAAACCTTTTTAGTAAGGATATTTGACTTACCAGTACACTTTATTTATTCACCTCTTCTTCATTGTTTATTCATATTGTTAGTAAACATACAACAAACGTATAGGATTTTCATGAAAATGATTGCTTTTATTCATAAACTTCCTTCATGTTTTATCCATGGTCTATATATTTTCGTGAAACAGGAAGAGATTGCAAAATATGACAAAATCTGTGAGGAGGCATACTCACTGGCAAAGAAAGAGACTGCTGTCAGCAACAGTGATTGGCTTGATTCAGCTTGGAGTGGTTTCTTCGAAGGACGTGACCCCATGAAACTCCCCAATACTGGTGTTACAGAGGATACCTTGAGTCATATTGGCACAGTCTTTAGCACTCCACCAGACGACTTTGTTATTCATGGAGGTAAAAAAATAATAATTTCATGACTGCATCTGTTCATTTAATAAGGCATTGCCTGCCTGCAAATATAAAGCTTTACTGTGAGTCAAAATTTGTAATGTTTTGTACAGGTACCCCAAGTTTCACACAATGAGTTTGAAACACTTCATTGAAGGCAGTAGGCTTGTTCTACTCATAGACCTGGCTTCTATCCTTTAAGTCTTTTTTACATTCTGAACCCATTACTTCCTCTTATTTTATTGTGAGATCGCTGCAAATGGGTTGTAAGGGAAATTGATTGTATTAATCAAGTCGGATTTTCCTTCCTTTTTTGTATGTACTGTTTTTGTTGATTAACATTGTGAGATGTTACCTTTTTTTACATTCTCACAAGGCTTGAAACGTGTCTTGAAATCTCGAAAGGAGATGGTCAAGAATCGCATGGCAGATTGGGCTCTTGGTGAAGCTCTTGCTTTTGGTTCGCTGTTGAAAGAAGGCATTCATGTCAGGTTGAGTGGGCAGGATGTAGAAAGAGGAACATTCAGGTAAATAATATTTTGAAGTGTCTTTCTGAAGCATTACTTTTTTTGTGTAGGTTTATATCATTGTGTGTGTATTGCAATGTAATATTTAAAGTGTATGGCAATCAAACATACTGAGTAAGAATATTAGACTCCACATTTTTAACACTGACGTCAAAAGTCTTCTCTACTTTATATATCAGAAACTTGGAAACTTATTAACGGAACAACAGAAATTTTTTGCTAACAAATGCCTAAGAAAGGTCCTTAACATCCACTGTCCTAACAAGATCTGAGATATTAAGCTGTAGGAAAGGTCAAAAAGCCTTAGTAATGCTTTGTATGTCAAATCGGTTTTGTTTTTTATTTTTTGTCTTAGCTTTGGCTTTGATTGAATGAAAGATCTTGAACAGGAATCATGGTTTCGTTAAATCAAACATAATTTACACTTTCTTTTCTATTCTAGCCACCGACACCATGTTCTTCACCACCAGAACATTGACAAAAAAGTGATAATTCCTTTAAACAACCTTTACCCTGACCAGGCCAACTACACTGTCTGTAATAGCTCTCTGTCAGAATATGGAGTTCTTGGTGAGAAGCTTCCCATGGCGTATGTTGTGTTAATTCTTTTGAAATTGTATCTGAACTATTTCACATTGGCAAATTTCAAATTTGTTTGCTTTTGACTAGTGACATATAAAAGTTGTAAAAATAACACAAATCACATACTGTTACTTACAATCATCAACTCTAAAGGAGGCATTCCCACTTTGTTGTTTGTTTAAGGTATACTTAAAATGATAAAAATGAAAGAAACTGAATGATGTTTATCACTTTTATTTATAACTATAACCATGATTATATCCACCTCCCTGATTTTTTTCTTTTCTTTTAAAAAATACCCTCACAATTTCATTTCAATCTATGAAAGTAAATGATTCCTTAGCATATCTATATATGTGTCAAGTACTTTTTTTGTCTTTATTTATGGTAATAGCTTCATTACTTTTTAAGCATCTTATCCAAAGAAAATAATCTGTTACATATTAAGAAAATTACCTCTAAGTCAAGTGTGCATCACAGGAGGATCGCAATTTCTGTAAGTAATTTTGTTATAAATTAAAGTAAAGTGACCATGTATATAGCGCCTATTGCCAGTATTACCTATCCTCTAGGCGTTTTACAATCACATTTTACTATCCCAGCCAACAACAACACAGAACACAGAGGAAGAGGCTGTTAGGCGCGATACAATTTAGTAGACAAAGACAGCAGTGTCTTTAGCAGCCAGGTACTCATTACAGCTGAGTGGGGTGAAGCAATTAGAGTTATTTTTTTGCTCAAAGAAAATACACGATGGCTGTGGTTGGGATTCGAACCCTGTACTTCTCGTTCACCATTGCAACACTCTATTTACTCAACCACCGTGTCTCCTGTCAGCATTCTACAATTCTAAAAATTATAAGATATTTAAACCTTGATGATGTGTTTTAAAGGCTAAATGGTAAAATTCTTTATACAAAAAATTATATTCATTTGTTTTCTTGTATGTAATAATATTATGTTATGACATAGAAAATAATAATTAGAAAAACCAACAATTTGTCCTACAGGTTTTGAACTTGGCTACTCCATCACCAACCCGAATGCCCTGGTCATCTGGGAGGCCCAGTTTGGAGACTTTGCCAACACAGCCCAGTGTATCATTGACCAGTTCATCTGCTCAGGCCAAGCCAAGTGGGTTAGGCAGTCTGGCCTGGTCATGCTTTTGCCCCACGGCTTTGAGGGAATGGTGAGGAAATGGCAACATTCTTCATTTTTTAAATTTCAAATTGATCATGCCTGTGTGATTGAGTCCTGACTTCAGTCTGGTGGTGGTGATCCAACCTGTTATTCCAAGCCATTTAGATCATTAGAAATAGTATTAAAGGTAAAAAGTATAGGCTATATTCCAAAAAATAGGTATTGATCTATAAATTGCCAACGTCTTAGAATTTTTTGTGTCCCTTGAGGCCTGAAGGCAGTGCCATGGGTTATTATTCATGTGGGTAGACCTTTAAATGATGGGTACATGATAGACAAGGTACTTGAATAGCCCCATGAGAATAATTACAAGAAAGATGCTTAGGAATAGACAGGAAAAGATCTTGACACAAATGAGGATTGAACCTGCGACCTCTTCGCCTGCACCTACCGCCTCACTGTAATGTATTGATTATACCTAGTCCGTGAATGAGTGCGTGAAGCGATGAGTGCGTGTATACTGCTAATATCTTGCGATGTGTTGTGAACTCTTTTCAATTGTGTACTTTAACCATTGTTATCATACTTTCGCTTTCGCAAATAAACATCCGGACTGGGTGAGTTGTACCAAGCCGGCAAACAGACATGCTGTTTTCTTAGCATTCCATTTTTAATCGTACCTGATCGGGGATTTAAATAACATCAAACATGACAGCTGGTCTAGATAAAAGAGCGAAACCAAACTGAAACATATCAGTCAATATGAAGTGAAAGTCTATAAGCACTTTCTTTCTCCTGTAAAAAGGTGAAAAATAAAGATATGCAAACTGTATGCAGGATCAGGAACAGTGAAATGTTTCAGTAGTAAAATGAAATGATAAAAACTTTTAACTTCTACCTGTTGTGACTCTCCCATTGAAATTCCGAGATCTGATGACATGTCTAACTGCCCATCCAGTAACGCAGATGCTGCTAGAAGGGTAGAGACATTGGATAGTTTGACAGGGCTGGTTAAAGGGGGGGGACTGATGGCAGTTGGACTCATGTGCAGCGATTTTACAGGAGATGATATCTTCTTTGGACTGCCTTGAGGACTTTCACTTTTCTGAGATTCACTTGCACTTTTTCTGCGCTCTCCAGAGCGCTCTCCTGAAGACTGCCTCCTTCTCTTGACAGGCATTTCCTTCCCTGCAAGCCTGAAGGCAGGATAAAGAAAAGCATAACAATTTTATAAACACAAAACAATGGAGCTAGTAGTTTTGATGAAATCTTGAAAAAAATTGTGACATTAGTGTCCTGCAGTTTTCGACACATTAAAAAAGGAAAATATTAATTACAAATTTGGTAAATAGTCTCAATGCAAGAACATTGAATTTTTTTTTTAATACTTTAAAAAACAAATTTTGATAGAGGTGAGAGGAAGAATGAGACTTACTTTTGAGACATCTTTTTCTTCCAAAACCTTGATACTGCACAACTAGTTTTTATACAAGCACACTCAACCATAACAGAGCTGCAAAAAAAAAAACAACAAAAAAAACACAAAAAAACAACAAGAATCCATTAGTTTGGAAAGTGGCATCAAGTTATTTATGCACAATGAACTTGATGCTAGCATGAAAAGTGAATGACTTAAAACCTAAAAGTGCTACAACAGAGGTGAAACTAAATCCTAGAAATTATGAGAATTCTTTGTCTATAATGTTGGCTAAAGGTAAAGTTAAAACCAAAATTCAATTTGAGCTCCACAGATAATCTATTGTAAAGAAAGTTTGTTACCAGTCATTTGACTTATGAATGGTCAATGGATATGGTAAAAGAAAACAAAACATCAATTTGATATTGGCTTGATCTTCAGGCATGCCTACCCCAAATTTCAAAGTTCAGGAACAGGTTCGCGGACAGAAATTAATCGGTCCAAAAACTCATACATTCTAACACGATCACATAATAAAAGTTACTCGAAACTGCACAAACTGTATGTAGTAAGAAAAGAAGTGTTTACTTACCTTAACTCGGAGCTGCCAACCCCCAACATATGAAAACAGTAATCCCAATATCAAAAACCTATAATTTCTGTCTGAAAAC
>JAUEKT010026988.1:0-10069 GCA_031762655.1 Doris verrucosa
AGTATAGGTTATGGAAAAGGTGACTCAAACACCGCGAAGTCGGCAATTACGATTAAAAAACAAGAACACTAATAAAAATAAAATACTGTACTATTTTGCATGCATTTAAACCAAACAATAAAACAAGCTAATGGGGGTTGTTAGTATTAGTAGTGAAAAAAAAACGTATTATATGTTCAGTAAGCAGGATTTTCAAGATTCAAAGTATCCCTAATAAGCGCACCCCCGGCGCTTATTTTTTTAAGCGCACGGTGCGCTTATTAGGGATAATACTTATGAAGTTCTTGGAGATAGTGAATTTCTGTGTGTTCAGTATAGTATATCTAATTGCGTGTTGAAATAGCGGCCAAAATTAAAACTGTTCGAGGGATATAACTTTTTACCTCTTGATCTTTTAAAAGTTGCATACATAACCGAACGTCAGTTTAAATATATTTCAACCAAAACAAGAAAACATGGTGTCATTTAGTTGCATTCAGGAGGCTAAATTACATTCAAAAGATGAATATCTACGTAATAATAGTAGGCCTATTCACATTTAAAATAAAAGTAAAGATGAAAAGGTCAATAGTTAGCGCCCTTGGAATTTTGAAAAACTTCATCTAAATTAAGTAAATTGATAAATAAATGTTTTTTGCCTGAAAGCATTTACCAAAGTTGCTGATACCATATTATAATAATATTAACACATAAAACATGTCATAACAACTAAATATGTGTATGTATTTGAAGGCTGAGACTAAAATACCACTATGTAGGTATAACACCCAAATGTCTATTGTCAGAGACGGACGCATACATTTGTCTCCTAAATGAGGGAATATGTGTAAAAATGAATTGTCTGAGTGATTAAAAATATCCAGCAGGACAAGAGGATCATGTAGATGTATTATTATCAACCGCAATGAAGCTGATGGCATTTAATAATAAAAAAACTTTTGATTGATAATGTCCAAATTTGGAGACGGACAACTGTCTTCAAAGAGATAATTCTGAATTTTTTCACTAAAACCCCTTGTCTGTTGTCTTTAAGCCTATGTTGAACTAAATTGATACATTTCTCATGTATTTTTGCCAATATTACATGGTCAGACTGATATATGTCTAATGCCTGAAAAATGGAGACGGACAAGTTGCATAATGAGCACAGAATTTCAAATTTGGCTGTTAAAGACAAAATAAGACCTTTTGAGCCAATTTTTTCGTTATATAGCAGGTAATGTATTTTCTTGCTATGATCTCAAGTTTGTCCAATTCCACACTCAAATTTATATAACAGTAATAATTATATATTTAGGTAGTCTCTTCACAAGAGGGAATTCGTGTCCGTCTCTTTTTTGGACGTTATTGATTATTGTGATAATAAATTGACATGAGAAACACACTTTTATTTAACACAGGGACACGTTTTTTTTATTCTATATCCTTATGACATATAGAAAGCACAAACCAAAACTGGTTAAGAACAAAGTTTTAGTTATAAAACTAGCAATGGATGAATTTAAAGTTATCTAAATGACACGATTTTGTGAAACCTGCCATTCTGTTCATCAGTGGATTGCACAGCGCCTTTTGTTGATCTGTGATATGTATTGTCAATTTACTGAGGTTTATTCTGTGGTTTAGATCTACTGAGCTCAGTCTCTAAGCGTCCTGTTGTTAAATCTAGATCTAGATGTCTATGCTTTTAAGAAAAGTGTGTTGAAGTGTTAATGGCTGAGTGAGACAGATATGACGTGCAATCGAGCACTGCGCTCAGTATTTGGACGAATTTGATTGACTGAGTACTTCACGTGGTAGGCTATTCCAAATAGGCCTACTACTGTAAATTGACATTACATGAAATGATGAAATCGAGTACCCTGCACTCAGTATTGGACAAATTTGTTTTACTGAGTACTTCATATATGTGGTATACTGGGCATCAGTAGGCCCCTATTTTTTTTTCTGGCTGCTTAAATAAAAGGGCTGCGCAATCCGCTGATCAACAGAATGCGCAACAACAGATGGATTGTTGTCCCCCTCACCCCCTACCAGGACACTGCCCTGGACCCGTCACCTACGTCGATAGCGAAATCTTCGGTTTTCATGATTTGCTGTTGGAAGCGCTGCAAATCTTTGTGTATTTTGATGAATTTTCTGGTGAGAATGAAGTATGTAGATCTGTAGCATATTTATTGTTTGCCTTTTTTCTTGGTAGCCAACCTGGCAATGGGACTTTGTAAAGTTTTTGTTCAAAACAAAGCAGGGACCACCGTATCTGTGTACTGCTCATATTTGATTTGGAATGTAGATCTCTAGATGTACGCATGAGATAGGAAGACATTGAATGATCAAAACAACCCTAAACGTGAAGACAGCTTCCTTGTATCAAAATATTTTAATTTGATGATAAATTTCGCCATTATTAAATTATAATAAGTGTATCAGATAGGTTTTTCTTATGAGTTTGTAGTTGTTGTTTGAAGGAATGTCAGCGGCCCAAGGCAGTGCCTTCTTGAACGTGTATGGTTTTTGGCAAGTCAATGAGGCACGTAAAAAGTGGTTGGGTAGACTTACGTGGGAAGCTAACCAACTTTGCCGTCCCCGGCTGTGTACAGGAGGGATTATAACTCTTCAACATAGCGGAGGGAATTTTGTTATTTTTTAAAATTTATATAAGGCAAAGAGCTTGAAGTAAGACTTACTAAACTTAGTAATCCTCACTTTTTAAGGCCTTAGTATGTATGCAAGGACTGGCTGGATCCCTTTAGGTCTAAGTGATGGCAGCCACCACCACCACCATGGCGTTTATGTAAGAGAGAACACCAAAGGCCTTCTCGGTTCTACTTCTGAATTGACGTCCCTCTAGCTGGCCATGACCAGATAATGTAGTCACACTATTTTTGCTCTTTTACAATCATTATAGGTGCTTTTCTATGAGTAAAGAATGCCTGAAATTTGAAATGTGTAATGCTGACAGCTAAAGTCTCAGTTTGTTTTCCTTCAAGATTAAAAACAAAATGTAAAAAGTTTATATATAAATTATATATTTTGCAGGTATAGCCCTGTGTGATGGCAATGGCTAAAACAGATTCCGTGGAACAGCTTGGCTATGTCCTGCATTTGCTGCAAGACATCAAGTATTTCCACCAAACCAATGCCCATGCCTGCACCTGTGACCTTTGTGACAAGAAAACTTCTCTCGTCAGAAGTAGTATCAACATGGTCATTGAAAGATTGAATGAAATCACAGCTTCTTTGCATGCCAGCCAGCTTTTGGATTCACCTGAAAATGGTCGATTGCTTGTGCCAAGTAACGCAGGCTCTGGTTCTCCGAGAAATCCTGTCATTGACGTTTCTTCGTTGCCTTCCCCAAATTTTTACAACTATGCACCCTGTGACAAACAGGTTTCTCCTCTCAAGAATGGGGAAACTGAAAGGGGTGTAGGTCCTCCTTTGGTTCACCAGCATGCAAATGCCTGTTACTCGTTGTTGAGCAGTACGCACAGGGATTCGGGTGTGCATACTGAAAATTTCCTCCATTCAAGTGCAATCTCTCCAATAAGAAGCTCCGGTTCACATCAGGACTCTTCTAGCGAGTCCTCTGATTCAGACAACCAGAAACCTGGCTGCAAGGGATCACCCAACATCCCTCAAACAAGTCCAAGCCATGAGGGTCAACACCAGAGCAAAGATACACTCAAAATCGAGTCAGAAAAACATTATAACAATCTTAATCCATCACAGCGGTCATCATTTGACTACAATTCGTCCGTCCAAGGCTCCTGTATGTCTCAAAAATCGATCTTACCCACACCTGTGTCTGCTCTCTCATGGCCTAATTCTGTCCCAGCGAACCAAAGACCTTTTGACCAGACACACCGCTACACTCACCTCCCTTTTGCTTGGCCCCAGTTCCCAGCCCCTTCAGCTCCACACTTTTCGTCTGTCATGCCACAAGCATCAGTTGTAGGACAACCTATATGTTTCCAGGGGTTTGTGCCAATGGGTGCCACAGCACAACCCCAGAATCAATTCTTTGTTAACAACATGCCTTACAGGATACAGGATGGCCAAACAACTGCTGACTCTGCCTGCCAGGAAAGTGGCGAACAGCCGCAGGTCTTGACTGTGCCCGTGTCATCGCAGGTGGTTAAGATTAACAATGGCGACTTGCAGGAGGAATCTCATCAAAGTCCAGAGCATGCCAGAGGTGCACATCTGTCGTTGAATCATCTGGAGGAATCCAGCGATAGTGGAGTCACACCCTCATTGCCAAACCACCGCCATGCCATTGTCTGCAAAGATGTTATGCTCAATGCTGCCAGGGGTCCTTCAGAAAACGACACAGTGATCAGTGATCTGTCTGGTAGCAGTAACTCTACCAGTCAAGGCGACATTTCTTCAGGTGTGAACTTCAGAGATGTCTCTGGGGCGATGTGGAGGCCCTGGGAGGCAAAGGAGGACGTGTTTAAACTCATTTCTGATTTGAGCATCGAAGAGGAGGATTCCGTAGAAAGGTCCTCTTCCAGTAATGGCGATTCTCTGGACGGAGAGAAGAAGGATGATGAACTTGTGCCCTGTGATAGGTGCCCGAAAAGAATGCAATCAAAGGAAGAAATCACCGAGATAGATCCACAAAATGGAGAAAATGAAAGGGAGAAAGATTTACACAGGGAGCAAAGCATTAGGGATAAAGATTCACCAAAGAAAAATCACATTAGTGGGAAAGATTTAAGCAATGGAGAAAATGTTAGCAGTGAAGATTTGGTCAATGAAGGAAATATGAGACAGAAAGAGAAACAAAATCATGAAGATAAGATTGGAAAAAAAGAATTCATGGAGAATGCAGTAAAGATATTAAAAGATGTCCTCAGTGAAATGGGCTGGCCTACAGACTATCCAAGTGATGAGCTCTTTGAAATTCTCACATCTCCTCCGAAAAATCCAGGGAGGATGCAAGAGCTGATTGAAAAGAAGAAGAAGCAGGGACAGCGTAAAACAAGTGTCAAGTCTGAGGGAAGAAACGATTCATCTCAATCACTGGACAATGAATGTGGCTCAAAAAGAAAGAAAAACAGATTGGACAACGGTCAATCAGCAAAGGAAAATACCCAACCCTTAGATCTTCCATCCTCGCCTATTCATTCACTTAGTAGACAATCTTTTTCTGCTACCAGCCTGCACGATATTTCCAACACTTTGAGACAAAGCCCTGCTCTGTCTGGAAATAACCACGAGATTAATAAAAGTTTAATCAAGGAAGTGGCAGAGAAAGCTGATCCTGAAATAGAAGAACTAACTTCCAACATTTCAAAAATGCTGGACATACATAAATCCTCCCCCACTTTATGCATAAAGAAATCCTCAGTCCTCGATACAGACCTCAACAGAAATAATTCACCAGTTGATCATGGAGATCAGGATACATTTTCTCAGGAAAAGGACTCTTCCCCTCTTCTTCCAAGCAATCCTAATCCAACCCAAGTTTTTGAAACAGTAGCACAATGTGTTCATACCCATGTTTCCGAGGAAGACCCAGAAACTTTCAAACACTTGCCTCATTTGCCTGATGGGCCAAACGATGAGGACAAAGGTCATGGAGACTCTATTGTGTCAGATCAAACCTTGACGACTGGAAAGAGAACACATTTTGAAGGCATAAATGTAGATATGAAGCCAAACTTTCATCAGAACTTGTCTAGTCATTCAGATCATACCCATAAGTTGCTGGAGCCTGAAAAGTTGCGGAAATCTCAAAGCACCACTTCATTGGCCTGTGAATGCAGTCATGAACCTCTTGTTGAAAATGTTGCGCAGAATTTAGATCCATGCTTGGACAAAGGGGATGAATCACTTTCCCTTATAGGAGATTCTCCAAATACGTCTTCTGAAGAATCTACTCAAATGCCACCATGGGGAGCCCCTGCCATTTTTATGACGTCCAACGAAGCATCTGTAAATAAACCGTGCAGGACTGAGCCAAAGGAAGATAAAAGGAACAACTTAAATGTGTCAGATTATGAAAACAATGCCTGTTCTTCAGGTGAAATTGAAAGCGGTAGTCAAACTTCAGTTAGCCAGGTAAAAATTTTAACAGAGAATCCCGTTACTGCTCCATGCAATGAATTTGAGGCTAGTGGTAGTCCTGTAAAAACAGATAAACGATCAAGGATCACAGCTTTGTGTCATGACCGATTGCAGATGCAAGTTGGTAGAGATTTGGATCAGTTGAATCGATCTTTTCCTGTGTCCCAGCTGTATGCCAACCATGGTATGGCATCTCAGTCCCCTCGTCATAGTGACCTGGCTATGGTGTCCTTTGAGGGCAACCAATCCTTTCCTAAAATGGGAAAGCTGCAGTCCGATCTTCAAGACGGTGGTCAGACATTTGGAGCAAGGAAGCATCATGATGCTTTAGGTGAGTGAAACTTTTGATTTTTTTTTTTCTGGTACTAGAATTATGGGAATTTATCAGTTGAAATTCATAAATTCCATTATGTTTTGCATACTTTTTACTTTTTCTGCTGAGGGTTGTTGTTAACATTTTGTTTGAGAGAGCTGGTCTTAAAATCACACTGTCACCATTGGTGATATCACTGTTACAATATGCAATGTGTATCTGCTTCTTTTGCCGTAATAAGTCTTTGTTCTTCCTTACATTAAATTATACCTTTGGTTACCATGATGACTGTAGGTGAGATGTGTCTGACATGATATTTCTCTCATTCATGTTTCCTGTCATTACATTTTTCTTATTTTTCTCCAAAACAATAACTTGACGTCTTTGCTGTGTGTGTAATGCCTTTTGTCTTCTTCTAATGTTCTCTTGGGCCCTCTTTTTAGACCGTGGGTGATGCAGGCACTTCTCAAAGGTCGGCTTTTTGCTTTCCCTCTGATTACAAATTTTGTTTTTCATCTTGATTCATGTCTTTGATGGAAAGCTTGAGATGACTGCAAGATTTAAAGGGATAAATTCTAAATAACTATCAGACAAGTGCATATATTTTAAACCTTTTATTTTATTTTATCCCTGTCTTCTATTCAGCACTGTATGTACTGATTTATCTATTCTTTTTTTTTTAGTTTTCCAAATTCTGTCTACATTGATTCTTTCTCTGACAGCTTTTATTATAACGCTATTTGTTTGAGACTTTCATAATTTTTATTTGGCAGCTTTATTTTTTAAATTGTATAGTGAGTATATAAATGAAAATGAGGAGTTAAAGAGTGCTGATTGCAGAGTTGTGCTTCTTTACTTTCTTTTGAATTATTTCTTAATCTTCATTTAATAGAGTAAATTTCCAATAAACAAACTAAAAACAGACATGCCAACTGTCTTTCCTATCCTAGATATCATTATCAGTTGTCCCTCCATGCAGTCTGTCATCCGCCTTACTTCCTCCATTTATTTTTTCAAAAATCCATGCAGTTCAATAAGATTCTTCCTGAAGAATTTACCCTTCATTAACTTAAATCTTTATTTTTGTTGGACGGAACTTCTTTTTTTTCATCATTTGTGATAGTCGACTAAGGATCAAGCAACTAGTTTGGTAAAGAATGAATGCAAATGTCCCTCTTTTTCTTCACTTGTCTCTCCATATCTTCACATTCGTCCCTCTTTTGACTCTCCTCTGGGTTTGGCATCTGTGCAAAAATAAACACACACTGTGAGTGAAAGTGGAAATCTTGTCATTGTAACAAAGTCCACTCACCTATTTCCTGTGTCTACTGATGTCTTCCCCAGCCTGGTGCCACCTGGCCACTCCCCTGGAAGTGGACGCCATCACTCCCAGAAACCGGCGGTCCGTCTTCGGCCTGTCCCCTCCAGACCGGTCGGGCCAGCAGTTCCAACCTGGCCTTTGGGGTGGTCATGAGAAGGAGCCAGTCCCGCTGAGCAGGGAGTCGCAAACATCGTCCTACTCATCATCTGGCCTGGAAGACGAGATGCTCAGCTTCCACCTGGACAGTATCTACGATGCCATCGACCTGTCGCACAGGTTTCCCCACCCACCCGGTTTGAAGGAGATCCTCTTCAACTGTGTGACTGACAGCATTTGTCTCATCGACCTCAGCAGGAAAGGAAAGGTGGGTGGAGTGAGGCATAATAATATGTCTGTTTTGCACAGATTTCTATTAAGCGCTTCACACCTGTAATATTATAGGAAAAGGATGTGTGGTTGCATTTTGGTCATTATTGATTAAAAACAGAGATGCGCATTCTCTGGATTTTTCCTGAATTCAGGATTTTTTTTTTTTTTCAGTAGACAGAAAAAAATTGTGAAAGAAAACTCAGCAAAAAATAACCAAAAGAAGAAACCAACCATTATAAGACTATAGCTTGTGGACAATTTATTTGTAAGCACTCAGAATCCTCAGGATTTTTTCTGGGATTGTGCCCATCTCTGTAAAAAGGAATTTATCTCTATTTTTCATTTGCAACAAGAATCAATGCCTGTAAATTAATAATTCAATTCTCGTGCAAAAAAAAAAAAAAGATTATGTGCGTCGTTACGCAGGCGAGAGTACTGATTTTGGTGTCAGTTTACTGAAAACAGGTTTTGAGTACTGATTGTCAAGAGCTGGGGAGGCATCTCTGATTTGGAGATGTGATGCATACTTGCTATCACATTTTCAAATAGTGTTTTAAAATTGTTATAGCTAGTTAACGGCAAGGGGAGAGGATACATTCCGTTTGTATTGGCTTTAACTTTAAAACTTTTTCTTTCTGTCATCCATTCATGTAGAGCATAGAGTTACTTACAATTTGATACCAAAATCATCTTTCCATGACTGTCTGATTTTGGGCCTTTATCATAGGCCATCATCTCTATTTGATCTTGCACTTTAGGGGATCACTTTTTGCATGCTGACAGGTAGTAGTGGTAGGCATTAGTATTACTGGTACATGTCCTCCTTTTTTACCTTTTCTCTATTATTGTTTTGTGTTCATCTTACATTTTCTTTAAAATTCGTCCTGAGATGATCCCTGACCTCAAATGGCAAGCAGGCGAATTATCAGATAAACAGGCATGGACTGTGAGGGCACAGTGGCTGAGTGGTTAGGGCTGACTAAGAAGGTAGTGGTTTGAATCCCATCCGCACCCATGGAGTATTTTCCTTTAGCAAGAAAATAACTCCAATTGCTTCACCCCACTCAGGTGTTAATACATACCCATCTATAGGCAGAGAGAGATCTTGTCAGAATGGCTGCTCTACTGTATACTCCCCAGGGAGTTGAGAAGGTTTTCGGATTGAAGTGGCCTGCTGAGGGATAAATGATGTGCAGTCAGTGAAAATGAAGACTTCTCATATTTTGGTAATTGTATTATTTGCAGACTGATTATACTGACCTTTGCATGCTTCACAGAATTAAATCTTCTTCAGTTTTGATGTAAACCGTGCAGCCATCTGTCATTTATTTTCTGTGTACTTGTGTGTAGGTGCGTCTTTCATCCATAACATGTGACAAGCAAAGTTGATTTTTATAGAGTGCCGATTTCTTCGTAAATAATCATAATATTAATAATAATTATAATGAGCGTACATGTTTGTTTTTGTGCCCTTCCCATTTCCCACAAGCAGATTGTGTCCGTCAATGAAACGTTCCAGCTGATGATTGGCTTCCACGAGAAGATCATCGGCCAGCGGTTGTTTCGCTTCATCAAATTCCGCCAGCCTGTGGAGGAGCTGACTGTGAGCGTTCCCCACAAGGTGGTCCTGTCAGATGGCAGCCTCACCACAGTCTGTGGCAAGCAGGTCAGACTCATGCTAAATATTGACTAGCTTTTCCATATGTGTGCAAGTCCTAAGTTAGATTTGCTTTCCCTTGCAAAATGTCTCAGCGTCTTTATATCTTTATAGTTGGAGATCATTTTCATTTCCATATGAAGGGTAACCATTGCATCATTCTTTTCTGTGTTGTTTTTTTCAAGATCATATTTTGCTCTTGTCTTTTATTCGTCACTTTCTTTATCTTAAGATCATTATGTCTTTGCCATCTTCTTAATAACTTAATTTTGGATTGTATAGTTGAAAAAGGGGAGTGGTGGGGGGGGGGGGGTTTTACTTTTGTTTTGGTGTTATT
>JAUEKT010027099.1:0-10068 GCA_031762655.1 Doris verrucosa
CACCCTCGCACTCGCCCTCTTTCTCTCCCTCTCGCGCGCCCTCGCCCCCCCCCCTCGCCGTCCCCCTTTCTCCCTCCCTCCCTCCCTCCCTCTACATCCCTCCCTCCCTCCCTCTACATGTCCCCATCAGTCTGTTCAGTCATTTCCTTGTTTCTAATAGTAATTTTCTTCTCTCATATGTTTTGTGCTATCCAGTATTCCTGGCTCCAAGAAACTCCATAATCTGATCAACAAATTGAAGAAATGGATAAAGATCCTGGAAGCAAAGACGAGAATGTTTCCAAAGTAAGTTCTGATAGAATTTGATGTAAAGTGTAAACTTCTCTGATCACGAAAATATCATTTTGAAAATGGTACATCAACAATGCAATTGTGAGATACTAGCACTTTTTGGAAAACATTGATTTTCATTTGAAATTTCAGTAGATGACTTATAATGTATATAATATTATGTGAGCCTAATTTGAAACACATCCGTTAATTAGTATTGATATCATATATTACTTGTACTTTTGAAATTAAGTGCATGATTTTTAGAAATTCTTTATTATGTCAATCTAATTACATGCCTATATATATATATATTATTTACACATTTGAAATGAAGTACATGATTTTTAGACATCCTTAACTATGTCAATCTAATTACATGCATATATATTATTTACACATTTGAAATTAAGTACACTATTCTTAGTATATGTCCTTTTATACAATATATTTTTTAATGCTTTTGATGTGGACAAAATGATGTGTCATTTTATTGGATAATAAAGTATTATTGCATTGAATTGAATTAAAAATTAAAAGTTCAAAGTATGACACATTTTTTTGGTTCATCCGATAGCTCCAGTTTTACATCGTTATTTTATTCATCTTTTAAAGATCATTCTTGATTGAAGAAAAGTGCTGGTGCTTGAGTAACTTCACCATCAACACTGCAGAGATTGAAATGCCTGGAGAGTTTCTTTTACCAAAGGTAACACTCATTATTTTGACTTTTGATTTAGTCCTGTCAACTTCTTAAACTTCACAAGGAAAAGAATGCAATGTTTAATTCTTTCAATTTTCTTTAAATAGCATTTTCCTTACATGAAGAACAGGGATGTTTAAAAGCATTAAAGCAAATTGTATTCGGGATAAACTTTCCTTTTTTGTTTTTGTATGGATCGTTTTCTTTTGCCATGATGTTTTTGTTGTGTTTTGTTTTGGTTTGAGTTTCTTTAAATTGAAAATTAAATGAGCATTCTGTACACTTTCACCAATCAAAAAAATATCCTGATAATCTGCATTGTCTTGATGCCTACTTTGCTAGATCTAGATACTTTCATGAAGAAAGAAGAATTTTGCTCACAATGGACTCAATATTGTTTTTCAGCACAATCACTTTTACGTCCGTATTGCTCGATTCATGCCACGTGTTGAGATAGTGCAAAAGCACAATACTGCAGCCAGACGATTGTACATAAGAGGGCAGAATGGAAAGGTATATTATGTCATCACTTGTAGATTTTTAGTGTAGTAGTAAATTATGATTTTTTATAAGCTATAGATCCCCAGCTTTGTCAAGGGTTGTAAAAGGAACAGAAATTTTGAGAGCAGCCTGCTATAAATTCTATCCGCACAAAAAAAAAAATCTTTTGATTTCCAGATCTTCTAAATCTAGATCTTAGAAGGCGTTTATAACACAAGTCCTTGGTCTGGATCTATATCTATATCTAAAAGCCAAAGGATGAAAGTATTACGATGTTTAACCGTGCTTGTTGGTCTTAAAAATCTATGTAAAGGTGTCATATTTGTATTTACCAGCTAAATCATTCTAATTTATATAAATGCCTTGATTTTAGGAACTAAATACCTGAGAGTGGCTTACTATGAATTTTAGCTAAAAACAACAACAAACCCATTTTATTTCCAGATGTACGTAAAAGTGTACGTAAAGGTTTATAGTATAAATCCCTAATCTAGATCTAGATCAAAAAGCTAATAGTATTTTTAACTGTGCATGTAGATCTTTGAAACTATATAGAGTCGAAAGAACTTTTTCCTCTCTTTCTCTATTTCTCTCTGTCTTTTCTTTCATTTCCTTCCTCCATTTGATGTTTTTTCCCTTTAATTTAGTTTAGTTAATGAGCTTCATATTTTTATGTTATCTACAAAATTTTGTTGTGTTCATATGAGTGTTATTCTACTTCCAGGAATATCCATACCTGATTGTAAATGATGGCTGTCTAACAGAGTCTCGTAGAGAAGAAAGAGCTCTGCAGCTATTGCGCATGCTGAATCAGTTCCTCACTAAGCAGAAAGTAAGGTTACATTTGTTGGTCGGGGCTGTACAATGTTAAAATCATGACCTGAATATTGTCTCTCCTGCTGATCCTTAATAACATGAATAACAGCCAAATGTTGCATTACAGTCAAAAAGTTCAAAAGACGTATATGGTCAGTGTCATCCTATAACCCTATAACTTCAAAAGTGAATTTTACAGACCGGGCTATTCTACAAATTAAATTAAAAGTATCAAAAGGTGTTCCCTACTTTCTAATGCATTTGAATGATGTCACAAGATGATGCCTTTTTCATTGGTTCAAAGATTTCCTGCCTAATAAAGGTTGCAGCGTTCACTATGGTGAAATTAGTGTAGAAATTAACTTTTCATAAAACTGTAGCTTTATGTTTAGAGAACAACACCAACAGTACGCTCCTTCTACATCTTTTGTAAGAAGGTTAAGCTTTATTCCAAAGAGCCTTTTTAAATTCAAATTTTCTTGAATGTCTTTTTTCGATAGGTGAAAATCAAAATTGTGAAGTCCAATTAAAAAGTTTCTTGTAATCTCGACTGACAGGAAACAAGCCGCAGGCTGTTGTACTTCACCGTCCCAAGGGTGCTTTCAGTTTCTCCACAGCTGCGTCTCATTGAAGACAACCCTGCCTCTGTGTCACTCCTTGACATTTATAAACAGGTAAGTGTATTTTTGCACTCTTCAATTGGTGCTAAAGCTTGCAGATTTATAAACTAAGCACTACTGATGTTACTTTGTTGTTTGACTTTGGGATTCCCTAGATCTAGTTAGGTCTAGCCTGGGACTGCTTTTTCTTAGTTGGCAAATATGTCCCATAATTTTACTGAACAGGGTCCACAACATGATAAACGCATTGCTTTCGTTGGGTATTGTCTCAAATAGTATCCTCTGTGCTAGACACTACAAATATAGGGAGAGAATGTTAATATGACGTTGTGCTTAGAAAGTGATGAAAAGTAATGAAAATCAGTGTGATGGCCTGATCGATATGGAACTTGATGAAGCATTCGTTTTCTAGGTAGATCTATGTAGGGTTGAATTTGATACTATGTGGGGAGTAAGTCCAAAAGTTAGGGGCAAAATCTAATCTCAGCCTGTTTGAGAGTATTGGAAGTGTAGGATGATACGTGTTATAGTTCATAGATTATGACGTAGATCTATATTATATTAGTCCATGCCATGTGTATGTCTTTTGAATGTTATATTTATATATATTGTTATTATCTATTCCTGTCTAGTTGTGAACTGTCATCGTCTTGGAATAAAATATATCTGAAATAAATCAAGATGAGAACCTTGTTCATGACAGTTCACAAAATTGGATATTCTTCATGATCAGAATTATAATCGTTTTCTGCATCGCTCATGGTGCTCTTGGTCTTGGAGTTGGTTCTGTTTGTTGTTTGTCGTTTGTGCTTAGGCCTACTACTGTTTACCCGTTCTTATTAGCCGCAAATTCAAGATAGCGTAAGCGAAACCGGAAATTCCTTTTTCAGTTTGTCGATTATTTTCTACTTAATTTTCTTAAAACGAAAGGCACATACCAACAGCGATTTAGATTTTAATATCCGACAAAAGTGATAAAATAAAATGCCATTCTATTAAAAAATACATATTTAAAACCTCGAATATGTAAAGAAAAAAGTTTTCAACACGATTTCTCTTGATGTATACTGTTTGACAAAAAACAAATAAGGGGACGAAAAACGAAAGGAGGAATCACGTTATGCTTTTTGTTAGATGACAGTTGAAAGTAAGCGAGTTTGAAGCTAATAGTAAACAATAACAATAATCTGTCATGAGTCCAAGGACTGTTTGCAGTGATGTTACCGTATGCTATTTTTATCTATAACTGTTTTAATTATTTACTGGAATGAAGCATTGAAATTTTGCAACGATGGATGCTGAAGTCATCATCACCAACTGGGGTGGCCTATCGGGCCGTTTTCTGAATCTGTTGAACAGTGGTGAAATGTTCGATGTTCAATTGAAGGTTGGAGGTCAGTCGTATGATGCTCACAAGTTGATATTGTCAGCAAGCAGTGATGTTTTCAAAACAATGCTTACAAGCAGAAAATGGAGTGAATCAAGTAAAGAAGTTATAGTCCTAATCGAAGATCCTCTTTGTGAAAGTGTATTTGGACGTTTTATTCATTACATCTACACAGGGCAGCTCTACCTTTCTCACAAGACCGTTTGCCCCATGTTAACATTAGCTGATAAATATAACGTTAAAGAATTGATACCACTGTGTCAAAAATATATGTTGGAAAATTTAGATGTACCAGTGCACATATCTTGCGTCCTTCAGTGGTGGACTGTGTCAAATTTAAGAAATGAGAAGGCCCTGGAAGATAAGATTCTATCCTACATCCAATTGAATTTTGACAAAGTTCTTCAGTCATCAGAATTTCTGTACTCCAATATTGATACTGTTGAAAAGCTCTTCCGTCAATCAAAGTTAGTTGTGAACAATGAATTGATGATCTACTGCGGCATTAAAAATTGGATGGATGCTCATATAGATCTAAACAGCCCGTCAGATGTGGAAGTTTTCAGCTCATTGTCCAGACTTATGCGACACATTCGATGGCCTATGATGACTACAGATGAAATCATTTGGCTCAGCTCTAATCTTGCAAATCAGAGACTAATGTTTGAATTTCTCTCTTTCAACTCACCAACTTTGGTATCGTTATTGGTTGAGGAGATCAGAGACACAGCTCACCCATCAAGAATGACTGAAATTTACAACCATTTATGCCTTCTGTCAAACCACATGCAAGAAAGAATCCATTGTTTTTCACAGCCGTCACAGAATGTCAACAATCGGTCTATAATCAAACATCCTTCAGAAAATGAGATTGAAGTCATGCAAAAAAATCAATTTTTGTCCCGAGTGTACACTTGCGACTACTGGGGCACAGAATTAAAAATAACTGATTTCACTGCCTTCCCAAACTATGGCATGCAAACCTTTTTCTTTTCAACCCCACGTGCTGGTTTCTGTCTGGATGAAGGACACAACCTGGATTGGGAGGTAAAAGTTATACTTTTGGGAAATTTTTGATTTGCTTCTTTCACTTTCAGATCTGTTGTTTTTATTATTTATTGTTAATTCAATGTAAAAATATACATGGTATAAAATTGATACTACTCCAACAATGTAATTCCTTAATCAATGTTTAAGTTCATCTAATTATGACCCACAATTTACATATAAATTGCCTTTCATTCATGAATTTTATTTTACAAAGGAATTTTGACCCTGTCCTCTGGTTACAACATCAATTATTGGATTATGAAATACTGCTTACATTCGTCAATGTGACCTCCGATTTTAATAAATTTATCTCAAGTGACACAACTCCTGTCACTGGAATAAATCCTTTTTTAATTACATGTATTAGTGAATCAAGTATAAAGTTATTATCCTTTATTGACCCAACATACTACAGGGCTTGTGTTTCCATTTTAAAATCAAGAGCAAGAAAATTTAATGCTAGTGATTTTAGGTGTAAAAGCCAATCTGCAAAAAAAACAACATACCTAACAGGCTCTATTCTTGTGTTCTGTGTTGTCTGTCAAGGAAGTCAAATCCTGCGATAAGGTACTTTGTGAATGGGGGGAATCTCTCTAATCGAGAAATCTCGGTGGATCCTTCCCGATTAGCCGGGTTTCCCAATTGACTGAGGACCCATGGTTTTCAGCTTTCTTTATCTTTTCGAAGTATTTAAACCTCTCTAACAAATGCAAATGCCACCAATGGAATGGTATTGTTGCACCAGATTTAAAAACACGTCTTATAGTTCTTTGAACGTGTATGTTGCTCAATGAATTCAGATACATTATATTATGTTTTCATAAGGCAAGGCTAGCAAAATTGATAAAGCAATGAGGTTCTTACGAAACTTTATTCAAGAGTTACAATGATGATATATAAAGTGATGGATATAAAGTAAATGGCTAAAGCAGTATCGGAAAAGTAATGTACAAATATTGGACTTACAAGATCAGGTCATTCATGAGATACTGGGAGACAAGTAAAAACACCCAATGCATGGCGGGTTGTCAAATTTCTAGGCGTGTCCACCCTGTGATTGTGATTGGCAGCTGTTCAGGTAAGAATGAAAGACTCTCGAATCCATACCAATTGACAACTTTGCCGTAACCGGCCGCCTCCCGTGTCAACACCTCGGTCAATGTCATATGAGTAAGCAGTACAGCCCCCTTTCCAGGTTCCACACCTTTGGCCTGTAGTCAGCGTGTCTGGCTATACATGAGAATAGCTTAAACACACACATGCTAGATTGATCTTTAAAGTGAGACCAAATTTTGATAGCGAATGAGTGGTGAAAGGGATAAATTTTTTGGAAAAAGCTGATGATTGGTAAAGTAATCTCGCCGATTCTGTCCCGATTAGGCGGGGATCTTTCCCGTTTACAGGGGTAAAATAAAGAGGAAGAATTTCGTTCCCTGGGATTTCTTTCCGATTTGCTGGGGTTCCCGATCAGAGAGGTTCCACTGTATTAATAATGTAGAATTGAGCATTAATAAGACATGTCATATTTAAGTTTTTTTTACTTTGTTAAAACATTATAACAATCTCTTTTTTACTTCGGAGAGAAATTTTCTTTTTTAAATTTTCATTCACAAATCACTGGAAGATTAACCACTTCAAAAATGATAAAATGGCTACATTAATGGTATGCTAAATTAAATCCACCCAACGGCTATAAAAATGAACATGAGAGATGGTATAGTCCATCGCTGCACAAATGCAGGCTTAAATACTCTGCATCATTTTTTTTCAAGCGAGCCATTTTATTCCTTCTTATCTAAACTCCTTGGGGAGTATACACAGAATCATTCTTTAGAGCCTGTAAAGCACTTCATTAAAAAAATAATTCAAAATGAGCAATGTAACAAGCTCTCTCTCTCACTTTCGCTCTACTTATTGCTGGATATTCCTACATCTGAGTTGGATGAAGTAACTTATTTTCTTGCTCAGAGAACATATAATGAAATGGTTTTGTTGAGAATTAAACCTGGTATCTTTTGTGTGCTCAGTCCAATGCTCTAAACAAACCACCACCATATTTCCTTGTTTGCTTTCTAATCGTTGTACTTAAGAACATGTCGTGAATGGAAACAATGAGTGTGTAAAAGCCAATATCACAAGTCTAGACAAAGATTTGATAATTAGGAATTCATGTTTACTTTACCCTATTTGAAGACTTCATCTGGGCAGTGTAGACGAGCGAATTTTGTGTTATGGTTAATTTTTTTTTCTTCATTTTGTATGTTTATAAGATCCTCGATAATTAACAAGGAGAATGTTACCGTGGTTACTATATTTCAATGCCTAATTATCAGTATTGAAAAATATTTTAGTATTGTTGCTAATTTTGTAGTTCCATACTAGGCAGGTCTGATAATGGACTCGTGATCCAGAAGCCCAAGATTTAACATGATGGGAAGCATTCTCTTAGGAGTTTGGACAGAGTCCTACGAGTTTGCATATTAAAAGGAGGTTAATACTTCTTCATTACTCAAGAGTGTATCTATAGTATATAAACAGGAACAAGAGAAATCAAAGTCAACACCTAACTTTAGTCATTTCATACCAATACAATGTTTGTACTAGCATTTTTATGTAAACAGTTTATGTTCTACAACAGGAATAATTGTGCAATGTAATGAACTCAGGTTTATAAATATCTTTCCACTAATACTTCAATAATAACTTCTATTTATTTGTTGTTTCACTTTCAGGTGGAATTGTATCCAAAAGGTATTCATTTTCCTGCTGCTATAATGATTGGCGTTGAAGGGGATGGGAACAAGATGATTGAGGAAGTCTTTGTCAATACAGTCCGCCTCTCTGTGATGTCACATTCTCATCAAGAAATGCCTCTCAAGGTAAAGACTCTTACCTCAATTTGACAATTATCCAGCGGAACCTTAGTGCCGGTATAACAGTGATGTTGGGACCAGTCTCAAACCCCTGTTATAACAGTCCTGTAATAGCCAAATTTCAAGGGAAACAACCCGAATGGCCAAAATCAATAATTTATTTTTATCATTTATAATGTCCCTTGGTTTGAAAAAGTGCCAAAAAAAGGGAAAGTTGACGCATTTCTTGCCTTCTACTTCTATGTTTTGTGCTTAGCCCTGTCTCCCTGTAGCAAGACCACATAGTCTTAATTAGAATATATACACACTATTCATGAAATAGGCCTAGTCTAAAAAAAATGGCCTTTTACTGCATGAAGGTAAGCCTTTTAATCCATTAAAATATCTGTTGCCTTTAAACTGTATGCTTACCTAAGCACAATGTAGCCTAATGCATTGTATTTGGAAATATTGAGTAGGTTTTAGCGCACGTTTTATGATCGTTAAAAGTCCCAGCTATATTTAGTAAATTTTAGAGAGGCAAAGAGAGAGAAAAACTGGTGATTAAAACAAATCCTGTTATAACCTGGTCCCTGAGTTTTATATGGGTTCCGCTGTTGTTACATTTTTGTAAATCATATTTTCCAACATAATTCGTGTTCAGTTAAGAATTGGCTTATATGCTCTTATCCATTTCCTGGTGTTCTTCGCTTGAAAATGATGTTTTGCTCTTACTGCAAGCATGAAAGTCTCACTGTCTACGACCAGTTTTGTTGTTTCTATGCCATCCTCAGGTTGAGGTCAACATCTTGGTGCGGGCGAATTCTTCATCAGTACCAGGAACCATGTACTTTGAGCGTAATCACAGTCGGACTTGCGTTTTTGAGTATGAAGGCCAACGGCAGAACTTTGACGATATTATACCCCTTGAGAGTATTGGGAAGTACCTGCAGCCCAGCCTGCCCATACCAGAGCTGCACCTCACACCAACGGTGGATTTTACCTCACTATGCGTCGTGATAAGACCCCTTGCCAGATAGCGAAAATATTGCCGTTCGGTACAAATGGAACGGAAATTGTTGGAATTTTTTGTGTGTTCACTTTTGATCTAATAGACTTTGTTGTGTTCAAGCTGTTTTTTTTTGTATCTTCCTCTTTTAATCCAAATGGTGAAAAATCGCCTTTTATTGCATGAAGGTAATCCTTTTAATCCATTAAAATATCTATCTTTCTCTTCCAAAATTGTACTCACTTATGCGTTTGCTTTAATTAAGGATGTTCATTTCAATGAGTGAATACAATATATTAAGCTTGAATGATTCCTATAGCATCTAAGGGATCTCTAGAAACTGGCTTACATTTTAAGAACCCAAAGAGTTCCTCTGTTGAACTGCTATTATTGCATAAAATGCCTCTTGGAATGAAATTATCACAGGTAAAATTGTAATTTTTATTTGGTCTTTGTTTGCATTATGTTGAGCGCTATATTTGAAAAACAAAAGATTACAAGAAAGAGAGAGCCATACGGGAAACAATTCATTTCATACTCCAGATAAAATTATATGTCAATTTTGTTTTAAACTGAAGTGGGAAATTTTAGGATGATGTAGGCCTACGAAACTCCAGGGATTTCAACTTAAAAGCATTTTGGAGTGAACTTTTAATTACTGTATCAACATAATCAATATGCAATTCTACTAATAGTTCATTTTGAGTATGATGCATTGTTTTGTTTATAAAGCTCAATAATATTATTCATGTGATTGCAAATAATATATAAACTTAATTATTTTCTTCTCTCTCTCTCTCTCTCTCTCTCTCTCTCTCTCTCTCTCTCTCTCTCTCTCTCTCTCTCTCTCTCTCTCTCTC
>JAUEKT010027210.1:0-10068 GCA_031762655.1 Doris verrucosa
TCTCTCTCTCTCTCTCTCTCTCTCTCTCTCTCTCTCTCTCTGTATCTCTCTGTTTATCTCTGCATCCGAAACCCCCCTCATCTCAATCACATTTCACAAGAAGGGAGATCCATATCAGACCTATTTGCCATCGGCAAATTCCTTCTATTTGCCCCCACCAAGAAAAACTCTCTCCACCTCTGCTTTTCCCGTTTGCCCCCATGCTTCTGTCTCCTACGCCTATCGTGTGATCAATTGATCGAAGCTGTTTTATTGTTGTTGTTGTTGTTGTTGTTGTTGTTGTTGTTGTTGTTGTTGCTATTTTGTATAAACAAATCTAGATATAAGTGAAAAAAATAGTCGTGATTTGAAGATGAATATTTTTTTTTCCTGAAAGAATCCTTGTTAAAATTGTTCTTTTAGACCAATTATGTAATCCAATGCACAAGACTACAGCATGATATTGAAGATTTACAACGAAGAGTGGAAAATGCAAAAATGAAACTTACAGCAGAAATGAAGGTAAGTTTACAAGCTACTTCACAGTTTGTCCCTAAAGCTAATTCCTTCGAATATTTGTTGAAAGGTGAAAGATTTTATCAAAAGAAAATATTTCAGAAATTCATGATGTCTCACGATTTTTCTTTTGCCCAAAGTTTAATTCAGCTTTCCTTCTCTTTGTGTTGCTTATGCTTATGATTCATTTTCACCCCTCCAAATTGATTGAATGTCTTTTTCTGTGTGTGTTTAGATTCTTTCTTCCTTTATTTTATATAGAATTATTTAGAGCTTAATCGATTTGAGGGTGGAGGAGGTAAAATTTGAAATAAGAAATAGAATGAATATTGATATAAAGAATGTATTTAGTAATTCTTGTAGATGAAAACTTCAATGCTAGTGCAAGTAAGTATATTATGTTAGACGATTATGAACATTATTTTTAGTGCAACCTTTTCCATTTTTTTCCAATTCACTACTTATCATTATTTTTAATCATATTAAGCTATTTAAATCTACCAAGAAGGAGAAAAGAAGAATCATCTGCCCAGACACATTTATATTGACAAGAAAATTGATGGAATTTAAAATCTCAGTTCATAATTCAAGCTCTATCTCTTCATCTTACCTCGGTATCTATTTAAATCTTTCCTTTGAAAACTGTTTGCACTCTATGAAAATCTGAGTCACTGTATGTTTCCTTTCGTCACATTACTAACAGTATCACCTGCTAACACTCTCACTGTTTTCCTTGCAAATTAAAATCAATCAAAAGGAGATAATGAACGTTAAGATTAAAATCAGGTTTAGAAGTAATACTACTATTTAGATAGGTTTATGTTTAGATATAATTCATGTTTTATTTTAATACAAAATGTGCAATGTTCCCTTGAATTTGCGCCTTCCTCTGCTGTCAGTGTACTCTATGTAAGGCAAAGAATCAAATAACAAACGTCTCGTGTGGCTAAATATGTTTTTATGGCTTCCCATGCATTGAACTTTGTACTTGAGAGATAACTTCTTATAAAGGCATGATCGAGAAAAGTAAATTTGTCTACTTTCAGCTTAAAAGTTAATATAAAAAATGTATGAATCTTATTTTCAATTTATGGCTTTGAGTTCACAACGGTTTTTTAATTATTGTTGTCATCCTAAAGAAGCTTAAAAAAGAAACAACAAAATGAAAATTTATATATATTATAAGTAAGTATGTATGTTCACTGCACTACGGACAAATATCTTTAACAGAAATTAATTGTTCTTAAGAGAAATCGAGGAAAGTCGTTCAAAATTCAGAGCAGAAGTTTTTTTCCTTCCTTGTTCCTGACAGATTAACATTTTAGTTAACGTTGAGCGCCCTCCTGGCTGGTCCTCTCATCGCAGTGTCCAAGGAAATCTTTAGTGTCTGTGAGTGACATTCACCACTATAGCCCCATGTTATATTAAACTCTCCCTCTCTCTGTGTCTCTGTCTCAACGTTTGGAGGACACGGTTGTCTTGTGAACATTCACCTCATGATACTTTCAGATGTTTTGGTGTTTTGCCAAGGTTTAATATTAAACTTCCTGTAACATTATCATAACATCTAACCAGATGTTTCTTATCAGTTTGACTCTGTTGGGTTTTTTTCCATCTACAAAGAAACCCGCTTTTCTCTCACTCTCATAAACAAGTCAACAGCTCAAAAGATTGATGTTTAGCAAAACCGTATTTCTGTCTATCAGCTTCATGTGAACTTTGCTGGCAGTTCTTTTTATTGGTGTGAGTCGTTTCCCCACCTTCTATTTTTTGTCTTTTTTAAAGTTTTTGTGAATTTCTTATGGATGCTGAATAGAGAGTGATGATTTAAATGTTTGTTGTTTTCGTATGGGAATAGACATTGTCTCTATTGCATGTGTGAAAAATAAGTAGTCTTTATTGACAAGTTTTGAGACCTTATTGGTCATTTAGGTTGTCATGTTCTTACCTAGTTGGCAATTTTGAGATTAAAGATATCCTGCATGGTTTGTAAATATTCATGCATGATTTATTTTTGGAATCTATTGTAGTCTACAATTAGGTTGTACAGAAAGACGACTATTTGCAATACATTCCTTTTTCTGGCAAAGCACAGATATTGGAGTTTAGATGGCAGATTGGTATTTTGCTGGCTGCTCTTTGCTTTTACGTTTGTACACTCAGCCTTAAGAGGTCCATTGTTTTCACTTTCTTTATTTAATTCATCCAAGCAGATTAAAAAAAATGTCCTAGTCAACTTGCATCCCTTTTTAGAATATCATGTACTTATTGTTTGTAAAAACACTGTGTTGAGAGATGGTCTGCTAAAAAAATGATTTTAAGAAGAGATGTTCATATAACAATACAGTGCCAAATGATGGAACACTATTTGATTGAACAAATAAGATTTCAGCAATAAATTTTTTGCACCATGCAGATTTTATTTATTACAAAGTTTTATTCAATGCAGTAAATGAAAACTGGTAGATTGCAAGACTCTAAATTTTAGACAATAAAACTTGAGCTTTCCAGAGAAATGCTGATGAACTCGCCCCTTCCTAATATCATCTGACCTTCAACAACTTTTGAAAAGCTTTTCTATGTGTTTCTCTTTATTATGCTGAGAGGAAGTTTTGTTTAACTGAAAATCTTTCATAGATCCAAATGAAGTCCAACTAAAACTAAGTGTGTCTAGTTCTTGATGTTCTTCCTGAGCATCAGGTACATTGTATATTCTGTCTGCCCTACATTCAGACTTTTGACAAAGACTTGTTATTGCCACTTATTTTGGCCCCTCAAAGTGAAAGTTTGAATGACAGATTTATTAGGATATGGCATTGCTCAGGTTTAAAAAATAGCCAACTAAGTACTAAATGTTTATTTTGAGATGTTTCAAACTAATTTTGGTTAGTAACGCACACTCCTTCTCTATTGTTGTGATTCTTTTGCATGTGCAGCTTTGTAGTAAGGATTTTGTTCTCTTTTTGCTTCTCTCGTTCCTCCTCTCTAAGTTTGTTTCATGTGATTTCATTTTAATTAAATTAAGATGAGCTTTAAATTCTGAGGAAAGGGCAGAGTTTAAAAATTATGCTTATAAACATTATAAAATTATCTTTAATCAATAAACTTTTCAAATTGGGTAGCAGTTACAGATAAATGAAGTGGAAAAATGTGTATCATCAAAAGATAAAAAAATAAAGTCTTTTTATTAGAATCTAGTTTTAAACATATCCAACTCTTTTTTCCATAAAGATGAGATTAAATTTTTTCAACTCTTTGTATTCATGGAATGAAAAAATAAATAAATCACTCTTTCTGTATACTGGCTGGCTAAAGGAATGCAACATAGTGCAGAAGTTGCATATTTCTTTTATTGTTTTTATAACAAGAGCATGGAATTATTTTTCTGCCGATATAGATTAATATAATAATAGCTTTATTGATTATTAATCCATGGTTAGCATAAAAAATGGCAATTGATTTTACAATGTTGCATTTGTTTGTCAGTCAGTGTATTAGAAAGTGCATGCACTCTAGTAACAATCTGCTAAGCATGCATGACATTGATGCTCTCCCTGCAATCTTGTTTTAATGTTAAATGTTGTTTGAACTTTATTCATATCATTATTTCTTAGTTGATTCACATATTAATGTGACAAAATGATACATTTACCCGGTATGCAAAAGTATAAGTTTTGTCAAAATATGTAGGAAGAAATGACAACATTTGATGATAAAATTACATCAATTTAATATCAAAAGGCTAACCTTATCATTTTATGTGATGTTTGAAGTGGTCTTACAAAAAATGAATTTGGATAGTATTATCCTCTGTGTTTTTAGGAATGTTTCTTTGAACTTGTAATATTTCAAATTTATTGATTTGATTTTTGATTGAATTTGAACACTTTGTGCTGGCTCTGGTGTTGGTTATCTTAAGTCTGCACTGCATTTTCCTCAAGTGAGCTTTTTGATTTGAAAGAAAAAATCTTTTATGATTATAATATACTGACCAGTTTGAATATATCTCCACATGTATTTACAAACAAATTCATTAGTTCATCTTTTTATACTTCTTCCCATGTGTGTATGAAAAATTGGATTTTTAGAAATGAATTTCTTGTATCTTCTTCCATTTGATGTTGTTTGATATTTGTAATAATTAGAAAAGAAAATCTGGCCGGACAAGCTCCATTGAAATCATGTTATAGTAAAAATTTGTGTAATAAAAAAAAAAAAGGAAATTTTTTAATTTTTTTTTTAGCAGTATATCTTGGATAGAGTGTTCTTGATATCATAATATATTCTGATTTCTTATATCTAACTGTCACCTACTGTGAGTTGAAATGTCATACAGCATTTAACATTTTTCATCTCTTTTGTCTCACAATATACCGTAACCTAAAGTGTTGAGTGTTTTCTTGCACTTACTTTCCCCTTCCATTCTAAAGTAATCTTTCTAACCAGGTCAATGCTTAAAGAAATCTTTTGGGTTGTGTGCTTAACACAAAAGGGAGAATTTTGACAACAAAGTTACAATGGGAGTAATCTATGATATTTTCGTATACCCCCAATTTGTCTTCTCTCAGATATTTGTAACATATATGATCTATCTTGTTGTAATATTCACATAGAAGTGATTATTTTTGCTTTTATGACACCCATTCTAAGTTTTCCCTGTCTCCCAAAGATTGTGCACCCAGCTGTATCCATATAGCCCAATGCCTTCTTTCTTTGTCCTGTGTAATAAGCTGCTTATATGTTTTGTATTATTTCAATTGTGCTCAATTATTATTAAAAGATAAAATAAAGCTTAATATACATTCGAAATTCTTGAATGAATGAAGACTTAGTGTTTATAAAACATCATTTATCCCTGAGCAAGATGTCAGTTTCACATGATCTCCATAAGTTGCCTACAGTACTAATACTCTGACAAGCTTTTCGTGCCAAACTTATGGTCGAAGCCATTCATGCTTGGCTGATGAGGAGGTAAAATGTGAACTTCTTGGGGAGTGTATTATAACTATAACTATCTCTACCAACAATTGTTTTTAATAACATTAAGTAGCGTAACACTCAACCTCTGAGCTCTAAGCACTTATTACAGGTTATTTACATGACAACAGTGATGTAATATTTTCCTAAAGCACTCCAAAAGTTTCTAATTGCTGTCATGAAATGTTTATGATTTAATTCTTTTTAAAATATAAAATGTCCATAAATTCTACAATAATGGTTAGAAGGACAGTGAAATGAAGCTTTTTTTTCTTTAATGAAAGGGTATCTTGGTACACAATTGCAAATTCTTATATCCATATAAAAGAGAAATATAAGAGGTAGATTATGTGATGATTGATTTGAGAATTTTTAATTTCTTTTCTATCTTATTCAAAGAGTCATTTCAACAGCAAGTGAAAATAATCAAACGGAATTAAACAAATATTTCATTTGCAAGGCTCCTTTCAGAGTTAAGAATTTAACATTCAATGTTATAAGCAATCTTATTTTGCTCCTCAATATGCTGACAGCTCCGTTCCCAAGCACAAACAGAGTTGAAGGCGTCCCGGTCTGAAGTCATGCAGAACCGTCTCACTTTGAAGATGGTACAAAGCGGACAAACTCCTCGGTCATTTGGAGCGGCCACAGCCATGTCTACAAATGGATGAAACTGAAATGTTACTGCTTTTTTTGTTCTTTCAAATAGATGCTTTGATGAAAGTAAATTATTTTGTTTAAATCACTCGGTTCATTCTTATGAAATTAATTTAATATAGAGATAATTATGCCAATTAAGAATTTTGCAGCCTTTATTCCACAAACTCCTAGGTATTAGAACGCTAATTTGATTAATGTTTGTTTAAACTTTGAACGTCCAAAGCAGCACAAGTTGACCTTCACGTTGTTACTAGTGTCATACTAGTGTGACAGAAATTGGCAGATACAGTTACTAGCTATCAATACTTAAACCACCAGAAATAGAAAGAATCACTCACTTATTATTTGCACGCTTTCTTTAGTTAATAAAAAACGCTAATGTATGAAGCCAGAAATAAAAGGAAAGAGGTCATGACATGGTATAAATGTATGGACTTTTTATCAATCAAAGTTTAAGGTAAGCTTGAAGGAACTCAGTAAATTGTTAACAAACCAGTTAAAGGATTGCAGAGAAGTTTGTACAAGTCAAACAGATTAACTAAAAAGGTTGAGAAATAATATTATAGAAAAACGAAGAAAGATTCTGATTTAAATTTTATCAAGATTCTCATGTTTTCTGTTTTATGTGAGATTGTGGAACAAGGACTGAACTATCATGGACATTAATTTCTTTATCATCAAACTGAGTATCTGTTGCTTTGTTGATGTCTTCTTGTAATCATCTTGTATGTGTCATTTTGTCGATAGGAACATATCACTGATTTTCATCCTCTAAAATTTCCTCATCTCTTCTGTTGAAGATTTGAGATTCAGTTATGATATTACAAACGATTTTGGGAGTTGTTTAGTTTGTTTCACACGAAACAAGAATCAACCAGTATTATATCAAGGACATGTCACATCTTCATTTTGTGTTAATGACTTTATTGTTCATTTTTTATGAATTACTGTTGAACCTCTCTAATCGGGAACCTCTGTAATCGGGGAAACCCGGCAAATCGGGAAGAATTCCCAGGGAACAGAATTTTTTCTCTTTATTTTACCCCTGTAATCGGGAAAGGTCCCCGGCTAATCGGGAAAAGAAAATGACAGGATTGCTTAAAATATCATTTAAAAAAATAATAATAAATAAAAAAAATTTTTAGAAAATACTGACATGAACGCTGACTTGGTTTCTTTTTATATTATCAATGTAAGAGTTAAGCGTAAGTACAATTGCCGATGCCTAGGGTGTCGTAAAAGCAAATACAAACTGCCCAGGAGCCAGTTGAGTCAGTTTGGACTTCTCTAACGCAAGTACGTAAGTGTGAAATCTGGAAACATGAGTCTCCGAAAAGCCATCTGGCATTACAGGAAGGTGTTGACGGTTGGGCAGCGGTCATGATATGCAGACTTGCGAGTCGTTCTCCTAAGACATGGACAGTGTTGAGGGTATGTTACATTGCTCAGGTCGATGACTTCGAGAGTGCGCGTTCTCGCTCGCCATGAGCCACGGAGACTGGGCGTCGCTTACGTAAGAGTGAAATCTTGAAACCCAGCCGTCCCTGTCCAACCATGCAATAAGGTGTTGACAAGGTGCGGAGCTTACTGGTCGACTCGCGCGCTGACACAGCGTTTCGCTTCCTGCTTTACCTTTCAATCGCATAGGTGGACGTGGGTGGAGATGACCATTCATGCATTGCGCAGCACCCTACCTATTGTCCACACTCAGCTTTTTGTTCCTCAATCAATGAATGTTGTCCTTCGGTCACTCAACCAATGAATGCTTTCTTTTGTTTGGAACAACTGGCCCTGTGGCTATAATAAATTCTTTGTTCACATCCACACTTTACAATTCACTTCATGATCGTCGCTCTGGGAGGGATACAACCGTCAATTTAAATTCTATTTCATACCCTTTGTCATGAAGATGGCCAGCAAGAAAAGAGTTTGGATCCTTGTTAGGACTACCAATAGTCCTTGTAAGGACCAACAGTCCTTTTTAGGGCTAACCTTCTAATGGAATTGCTTTGACGTGGCGCAAGGGCTAAAATATATTTTTTAGAAGAGGAAAAACCAAAATCCCAAGGTCCCCGGGTATTCGGGAAACCCGGCTAATCGGGAAAGATTTTCAATCCACCGTCATTTCCCGATTAGAGAGATTCCACTGTATTTAATTACTTTAAAGAGATTAAACAACACATTAGTTCTTGGAGAAAACATTATTATGCCTGAGGATATTTCAAACGAATTACAACTACTAGGGAAGTCTTCTGTTCATTTACGGCTGCTAAGAATTAATAAAGAAGAAGCACTCCTGTGAAGGTCAGTGAAAGCTGCTTTAAGACATGAAAAGTAAGTCTAAAAGACTCTGGCTTTGACTGAATAAACTGGGTTGGCAATACCTAGGACAGACAAAAGTTCGTGGTCCAGAGTGAGACCATGACATGTGAGAAGAACTGAGTTACAGCAGTTGAGAATCCGAGAAAGTTCTGGAGAGAACTGGTGCAAAGCTAGTTGTAGTAGCAAACATCCCCGTCCACATTGCAGTAAAACATCCACAGTGTAGATACAACTAACCATCATCATGAATTTGATGTCCTTTCTAAACAGAATAAAAGGTTCAGAACAAAGTCTCAGTTAAGATTTCTTTTCATTTTATTATATCAGTCCATATAACATGCATGTAATTCATTCATTTCCTAGCCTTACATTGAATGAACATTGGCTTTACTGACAGTAAAGTGACTCTGAACTAAATCTACTGTAACCGGCCTACCTTGACATAAGGGTGATTCGGATGAGTTGTTCCAAATTGCCGCGCACATCTCTCCTCTTTGTTGTGCGGATAGAACTCGACGTTTCTCAGAATCGCCACACTCTTGCCCTCGTAACGCAATGTCATTGCCGTGCTTTCACCGACCTTTTCCTTGTCACACGTATGAACAGGCAGTACCAAGGGTATGGACTGGTTGATGACACCCGCTGGAAATGCAATTACAAATTTTAAACTATTTAAAGTGCCTGACTTTGATGCAAGAAGAATATCTGACAATTTCAACTCCTTTTGGGAATTAAGGCCTTGAATTTTTATTGAAATTGCTAGACGTTGTTTTCCTGGATTTCATCCTTTTTTTTCTTATTAGAAAATGAGACAATCAACTCAGTCGAACAAAATAATTTGATATTAAGAAAAGGCTTTAAATAAAAAATAAAAAGTACAACAACCCTAGGCTTCTAGAGAAGAGAGAATGTGTGAAGAAAATCCTACCATCCAGTAAGCATCCAAAGTGCTGACACTGCAAATACTCCTTCTCCCTCATAAAGCCTGATATGGGCGATGCCCAGCCTTCAGCAAGCACTTGAGTCCATTGCATGTCAAGCTGTGAGATGAAATAGAAAAATGAACATATATGAATATCATAAATTGCTTTATAGCCATACTGAAATAAAAAAATAAGATTTAGTAAGATCAATATATTTTACATGCCCAGAGTATTACACCATAGGACTACTCTAAGATAATTGAAAATAAGATTTCTAAATTATTCAACATTTTCAGAGATCTATAAAATCTTAAAAATTTGTCCTCACCAAGTACATCTTAACATTGCTACTTTTAATGTTGGGTAACAGTGTACTATGTAATGAAAAAGTGCTCAAATAAACAATTTTATGACTGAAATCAATGTATGATATTATAAACTTAAAGAACATTTTATCTTTACTCACGATACTTTCTAATATCATCAAGCACCTGCAATGGATGTTAAGTGAAGTGCTCTTAAATTAATCTTCCTTCTCTCCTTTCCCCCTCTTTTTTGTCTTTCCTTCTTTCCTTCTATCCCTCCTCCTCCTCCTCCTCCTCCTCCTCCTCCTCCTTCTTCTTCGTCTTCTTCTTCTTCTTCTTCTTCTTCTTCTTCTTCTTCTTCTTCTTCTTCTTCTTCTTCTTCTTCT
>JAUEKT010027321.1:0-10068 GCA_031762655.1 Doris verrucosa
ATCTTGAATTTTCACATTTTTTCAACGGCACAAGATTTCTTTTGTCTTTAAGTATGCAAATATGCAAAAAAGTGATTGTTGAAAAAAATGCTCTTGTACTGCAGTTTAAAAGAAAACGGCAATACTGTACCGGTACATCATTTATCCCCTAGCAGGCCATTTCATTTCAAAGTCCCTCTCAACTCCCTGTGGAACATACAGTAGAGATATATGTAAGGCACTTAATACTAGCATTTGGACAATCTGACAAAAATTTTCTGTGTTGAGCCATTTACTCAACTACACCTGAGTGAGGTGAAGTAATGGGAGTTACTTTCTTGCTCAAATAAAGTAAAAAAGCCCATTTATTGCATCCCCGAGGGAAAATTGGTCTTTAGGTTTTTAACCGAAAACCTAGGGTCGCCGTAGAACAGCGCTCCAATTGGGACAGTCACAGCATAACCTGAAGAGATTCAAACTCACTACTCCCGATTGCAAGCCCAGTGTTTAACCACTAGACCACTGTAACCTTTAAGGATGAGGCTCTGACATGGTACCTCTGCTCGGTCAGCAGTCCGACACACCCCAAACCACTTTCAGCCACCATGACTCTCTTTATTTTTGCAGGACGTCAAATTCAAGCCACTGGGAGGATTCGCACTGCTGCAAGCCAAAGAGGAAGGCAAGAAGAAGCAGCGGCTGCACACTCTGATGAGGGAGCTAGTGGTCTTTGCCTTCATGATGGCCGTTTTCCTGGCGACCGTCTACGTCAACTACTGGAACAGCAGCCTCTACCACACGAACTCCAACGTCCTGAACAAGTTTCGACACTTTTCATCCGGACTCAACATTTCAAATTTGAAAAGGTACGCATTTGATATACGATGTCAGTGAATAGGATGCTCTACTTTGACTACCTTATTCACTTTTTGGTTATGTTTGGTAATACAGTTCTAGATGATCTCAATAAGCATATCGTTGATGTTGCGCTATAACTACAGTTTTAATGTCTAAAAATGTAACATTCTGAAAAATACATTTACAGTACCAAAAGACACAGCTTACTTTCGTATACGTTTGGACGATGCATCATGGGGGGGTTCAGTAATTTCTGTTTATTTCTGAAACTCTTTTTACGAGATATACTTTGAATAGCCATGCTAATAATTATTAAGGCATCTTATGCACATAGAGTCTGTTCAGGGACAGAGACATTGGGCACAATATAAGCAATGATTATTGTTATTATTGTTATTATGATTATTATGATTATTATTAGTAGTAGTATCATTATTATTATTATTATTATTATTATTATTATTATTATTATTATTATTATTATTACTATTCTTTTTACTTTTATTAGTATCATTATTATTACTGCTGCTGCTGCTGCTGCTGCTAAATTAGTGAGTCTCAGTACAAAGATTGGTATCACTTCCGTTATGCAAGTCTTATTGTTTGTAACACAAGTGATTACAATTACTTGACATCGCATCCTGGAATGGTTTACAGATTTGTACTTTATCTTCGTGATCCTTTATTGTCTTCAGTATAAATGAGTACTGGAACTGGACCCAAGAATCAATGGCTACGTCTGTTCATTTGGAGGAGTTGGACGTTGACGAGGCATTTGGCCATCTCATGGGCAGAGCCTGGCTCAGACAAATCAGGAGTGAACGAGGTATTGTTTCAACATTTGTTTTCTTACCTCAGCATTTGTAGTTTTGAGACCCATAGTGGGTACTGTGCAGTCTTCTTATAACAATGTCGGATACAGCGCCACTTCAATTATAGCAAGGGCCCTTCAAAGTCTCGTTTTTTTTTCTTATAGTGATGGAATCACAGATTTAGCGACGTGAACATTGACGAAACTTTCACTTTTGATCAGTAAAATTCAATGCGTCCAGCAAGAATGGTTGCACGCTGACCAATGAAAAAGTATGCGTTACTGTTAGCTGCCAATGAGTTCCTTCTAGGCCTTTACAGAACCAAAGAGCCGAAGCTTATCCCGGTTTCAGTAGCGTTAAGCGGAACAGATGATACAAGATCACTTCCTGGACATGACGCTAGTCCATCGCAGGCTTTACTCCCCAGCTCGTGCTGGTACTCATTTATACCTGAGTCCAGTGAAGCAATTGGAATAAATTTTCTTGCTCAAGGAAAATACACGATGGTCACGGCTGGGATTCGAACCTGGTACCTCCCGGTGACCAGTCCAACGCTCTAACCACTCAGCCACACTGCCTCCAGCTACCAATGAGGGAATGGCATTTGGCAACTGCTTGTGCTGATGATCAGCAATTTACGGCTGTCATTAATCATGTTTGTTTCATTCCCAATCCGCGCATTGAAGACAATGGATATACGACTATACTCTTCTCTACTATACTTCTACGAATGATAGCTTCTCCACACGAGAGTAAGAGGACAGCACTTTGTTAGAAATCTTAGTAGCCATTCAAACACTGTCTCACTTTGTCCAGCAACACATTAATGGCGACACACTCTTTGATGTGATCCAGCAAGCAAATCCACCAACTAGCTCTCAACCTCTAACCGCATTCCTTTCTAAAGCCACACATTCTTTACAGTAGGCCTTGCGTCATACTATGCAATGTAGTCTTTCTCTCATTACTTTGCGTTGATTTTATGTATTGATCAGATTTAGCGGTATTTGGTTGTATCAACACAAATTCGCCAGTCCCGACAATGTTGCTTTAAGTGGATTGCACGGTATTTAATCCTTAAATTTGGGTAGTTTGAAAGTGAAAGAAGCAGCACTTTAGATGTGACATTTTATGATATTTTGTGGCTTGCATTGGCCATATTGCTAATTTTAATTCTTCACCGACTAGAAGTTTTCCTGCCTGCTTTGTCGATGCCACTGATTTGCCTGCAGTATGGATTTAATGATACGTTGAATGATATTTAATCTTCTCTTTATGCTTCGTCTTTCACTTGTTGTTTCTAAATTTTCGTTATTTCTTTTCATGCTGTTTAGTTTCATGTCCTGATGTAGCGGAAGAACTTGACAGTGGAAGATGTGTGAATGAGGCCAATGAAAACCCTGACACCGATCCATACATGGTGGGATGGGTCAACAGCTCCACAAGCCTCTACAATTACTCATTCTCATCAGCGGCTCAACTTGACATGTAAGGAGATTTACCAGCAGTTTGGATGCTGTTGTTTTGGGGGTTTGGGGTTGTTTTTTTTTGTTTTTTTTGTACAATAGTCTCCACCAAAAAGCTCGCTTTTGTGACGACAAAAAACCCCAGGTTATTAGACGGTGGGGGTAGGCTTGCCCATTAGGGAGGTAACGTAAAAGTTGACATAACGAGCTGTAGGATGTGTATCACTGACCGCCGTTAATGCAAGTGAGCACTCATTATAACTAAAAGATGATTGGCTGTGTAAATTATGACTCCACCCATCTATAAATGTGTGAATGACAATGAGGAACAATACGAACTCTGATGAGTTTTTACCCACACTTATCTGTGCCATTTCTCCTGTCTTAACCCGTACCCGGGCAAGGGTGATTAGTTTTACGTCTTTTTATGACCATCAGTCCAGCCCTAAACCGTACTTGTGAATTTAGTTTGCCTCTCTGGCTCACTTTTAAGCTGGTTTGCAAGCATCTTGATTACTCAACCGCCTCAGAACAAGACATGCAGGGAAAGCCAACACCATGCGCAAGTGGAACCTGAAAGTCTCACCAAATTGCCAACAATGTAATAACGGATCGGAAACAACTGATCATATAGTCCTTCAATGCCCAGTGACAAAAGTGGAAGACGGCATCTCTACTGTGCATGCAGCTAATGACAATCTTACAACGTGGATTGATAGACTGAATCTGGAGGTGTAGCCATACGACACTACTCCTCAACCGGGCGAGCAAATTTTATTGCTAAGGAATTAAGACTCCCTGAATGCCTTTTCTTTTCACCGCAGCTGTAGGGCTCAAGCTCTGGTATACATCCTATGGGTTTAGTCACGCATATCACTCTGTCTGTTAATGAAATTGTATTGATTCACAAAGCTTTACATACATTGCTTGTGGGTGTTTTTTTTCTCCCTTTTTTACCTTTCTTATCACACACCCTCAATGACAAGACTGGGTTATTAGGTGGCGTTCAGGTCCAACTGGTGGCAGATAAAAGGAGTGGGTGTTTAAAGAGAAAAAGATAGTGTTTTTTGTAAACAGTGGCTAAGTGGGCTACTAGGCAGTGGGCTATTAGGCAGAGATTACTGTACATCTACTACACGTGAATTGATTTTTTTAAACCCACTTGCACTGTCATCCCAAGTTTCATTGTTGTAACACTGTGCCATTTCTGATATCTTTACTTATTAACCAGAATAAAGTAAAAAGAGACCAACCAGCAAGCTCTCATGTCTTTTGCTTTACTTTTAATGCATTCTTAGTGTTGATTTTATGTAGAGGATATAACTTTTCTCAATTTGAGGTTCAGATTTCTTCCTAGAGATGTAATGACATACATGCAATGAACAGTACCTATTGAAAGCTGAATGGACTCTTGAATATATTAATGTTTGCCTTCATAGGTTTTCTAAATTTGGCCAATGGCTGCTTTACCAAGGAGGTGGATACATTCAGTATCTAGGAACAAGCTACAACGAAACTCTTCAAGTGCTGAGCAACTTACAGTCAGATGGCTGGATGGATCTAAAAACCAGAGCAGTGTTCATGGAGGTGACACTATACAATCCAAGTGACAACTTTGTATCTTGTGTCACTGTCCTGACGGAATTTCCAATTTCAGGTATACATAACGTTTTAATATGAAAGATGTACTATTTCTGACCTTAATTCCTCCTTAGTCTTCCTAGAAATGAATGTATCTCTGGTAGTTCCAGAATTTGGAAAAAAATTATTTCAGATTTCAAATAGATTTTTAAAAAATTGTAAGTTGAGTTGGTTCGGGTTGGGTTTTTTTTCTTTCTGACACGACTTAAATTTTTTTCTCAAATATGTGAAAAACAGCAAGATAAAAACGGAATTAGCTTCATTATTTCTCTTATTCATTCAAATATTTGACTATGCTAAACTCTCCTACACTCAATTCTCCTATATGACACTAATCAAGTAGTTACAAGCAGTAAAAAAGTAAAGTTCCTTTTTGGCCTTGACAGACCCAGAGAGCCGGAGCTTATCCCGGTTTCTGTAGCATTAAGCGGAACAGATGATACAAGATCATCCCCCCTGGATATGACACTATTTTATCACAGGTTGTACTCCCCAGTCCTTACTGGTATTCATTTTCACCTGAGTCGAATGGAGCAATTGGAGTTAATTTTCTTGTTCAAGGAAAATACACGATAGTCGCGGATGGAATTCGAACCCTGTACCTCTCGGTCAGTAGTCCGACACCCTAACCACTTGACCACCATGCCTCCAGTTACAAGAAAGTTAACATGATTCATATCACAACTGGTATTTAGCTGTTTAGACCTGATAATCAACTATGATTTTCTGGTTTTTATCTTTTTGTGTTTTAATGGTGAAACAAACTATTGATGTGCATTGATCAGCAGTATCCATTTATGGACTGTTTAGCTAGAGCTATCATTCTCACTCTGATATAATGTTAAAACCTGATTTTCATTAAGTTTGTAATTCACTTTGGTCCTTTTTTCTTTTTTTTAAAATCATTTGAAGTTTTATTTTCATCATCCAACAGGTGGTGTTCTGACACAAATAATGGTATCTACTGAAAAGCTTTTGCGTTTTGCATCTGGAATAATCGATCCTCTGATGGTTTGTGAGGTAAACCTTTGTTTGCGTTTTAATTAGAGGGTTCATGACTTATGATATTTTTATATCACTTCTCTAAATGAAAGTTAAGAGGCTGGCGCTCATCTGGCTGCACGTGTTTGTGTGATTGTAATGCATGGTTTTGAAACCCTTGTCATTATGATTTTTATTCCTTGCTTTTTATATCATCCATTTGTTACCTTTTTTTTTCATCCATTTGTTTTCTTTCTTTTTCGTTCTCTTCAATCAGATTCTGTTTACCCCATTCATCATCTACTTTCTAGTAATGCTCATATTGTCTGTGAAAGGAGAAGGTCTCAAGTATTTCACCCGCTTTTGGAGCTGGGTGGACATAGGCATTTGCATCTTATCGATTGTATGTCTGGCACTGTACATCACTTGTGTCTCCATGGCAACAATCGAAATTAAGTCGTTTCTGGACAATCAAGCAAAACCAGCCAACCTGTTCACCCCAGTCCTGTACCACACTTTATTGCGCTATGTGAAAGCCGTTCTTCTGTTCCTGTTTCATCTGAAGGTATGTCAGTTCGGTTTTTTTGTTTTTGTTGTTGTTGAATTTTTATCACCTCAGACTTTTTGCATTCCGGTAACATATGTTTAGAAAAAGGGCTATTGAATATAGTCTATCTCTTCTTCAGTTTAAGGAGACGAATTGCTTGCTCTTCCTATTAATTTCCTCTTTTATAATAAAATTAACATCAATATCCGACAATATAATCTTTTTCTTTTCGGGTGCCAACATACTTCATTTCAACTTCTATTTTTTAGAGATTACTTAGAGCATGTGTAATTTTTTACAGTCATAAACACAAAGCTTAACTAGATCTAGTGTATCAGTGTAAAAATAAAGATGATGAAATAATGACAATAAACGTTTAATTTAGTAACTATTATTAATTCCATGAAGTGATACTACAAGCTTGGTTTGATCATCTTCTGGGGATTATGATAGCCATGTACTGAGATAAATAAAACAAATTCTGTTTGCATGTAGTCAGGATTGGGTTATATCTTGTAGTTAACAACTTTTTTTCAAAGCTGACATTCATAGTAGGTTGTTCTTTAACTTTAAAGGCTTCCTGTCATTCTGAATTTTCACTGGTCTCGGATCGCATAATCTAGGTTTCTCTTTATCCTTGGTATCACAACACCCTGACTGAGAGAGAGAGAACTGCAAAGTGAACTGCAATTAGATTGCCTTTCACACCGTACAGAAAAAACAGTGCTAATCCTATAAACTATTACTGTTGATTTTCAGGTTTTGGGCGAATTTAAGTTTATTTTTAATCAGAAATGCATTGATGATTATTCTGTTGGCTTAACTTTCCTGGGTATTGGTATAATAAATCCATCTTTGAATTAATGTAAAATAAAATTAAACAGGATTACCACAATAAGCTCTGGCCTATAGACCGTCTACATTACACATGTGTTATTCAGTTGAATGAATTTTAAAATCAGGCTCAATGTCATTGCATACAATACACAATGCAAATCATATTAAAACAACAATGCTCATATTCTTTGTCATATCTTTGACCCATAATGATATTACCCATGAAATTATATCTGCCTTATGACTCTCTATTCCTTTTTCTTTAACAAAGCTTTTCAAAGCCATTGGTAAGATGCACGAAAAGCTGTCATGCGTTTGTGTTTAAATTAGATATGCATGTAATTTTTATGCCATGTACTCATATTATGTGAATGGTCATCACTTACTCGAATGGGTCACTTTTAATTCATTTCTGATTTTCTTAGGATCTTGTTCACATAACCTTCACAGGGACATTTTGGGAAATGTCTTTGAGTTTGCATGAAATGTTTTCACATATCAAATTCAAAATGGGTATCTTACGTTTCATGAAAGAATATGTCACAATTATGTCATGATGTGAGTGTTAAGTTGAAAGTCAACATTGATTACGTTAGGTCACTGAGCAGATTGTATTTTGACTTTTCACAAACTTTTTATCATAACTCTGATCATACATTTGCTAGAATAATGTTTTTGTTGTACTCATACCCTCTGTTTACTCTGTCTTAATTTTTTGAGTATCGGTTTATAAAATCCTTTTCTTTTTGTAGATAATATTCAACTTTAAATCTTGTTGTATACTATGCTGATGACATGTTCACAAATGAATGACTGATGAGTTTTTTTCTTACATCATAAGAATCTTATGGATATTACTGAAAGGTCTGACTTCTTTGTTTCAGTAATTTTGTGCCTATTTCTCCTCTTGTTTTGGTTTTCAATTTATTCTGGATTATCCTTTAGACATGAAAGAGAAAATCCCTATTAACTGAAAAACAAGGTTGTAATTACAGTGGAAGAATAATAACCTGATATGGGATAAATTGAATTTGGCTTCAATCAAATAATTGAAAATATGAGTTGCTGTGTTTTCTCTTTGCCTTTGTTTAGATTAAACTAAGAAATCAAAGTCATTCAAGGCTGACTTAATTCAAAGTAAATGCGACCAAATCAATGGAAGAAATTTTCTATTTGTTGATGACTCGGCACCTCTGGATTGGTGCGATGGTCATAAAATGACACAAGACTAATCACACTTGCATGGAAATAGGTTCGAACATGAGAAATGGCAGAGATAAATGTGGTTGAACACTCATTCTGCTTTGTTTTATGCTATTTTGTCATCACATGTTTAAGTGGGTGGAGTCATACTTTACACAGCCAAGCATTTTATGGTTTCAATGAGCGCTCACTTTGCTAGTTGTGGTCAGTGATCAGGCCCATTGATAATCTCACAACTTCTTGTGTCACCTCTTATGTTACCCTCCATTACGGATGCTTTTAACAACCCATTCCACCTAATTATTCGGTTTCTAAGTCATTCCAGAGATGAGTTAGTAGACGGAGATCATTGTATTGCAATAAAAGAGGAAAAGAAGTCACAAAAGGCATTTCCAAAAATGTCATGCTTCAAGCAGAGAAAGAATTTAAACTGACAGTTTAAAATAACCCTAAAATATTTCAAAGCAATCTATTATAATACTCTAATACGTTGTCAATAACTGGTACTAGCATAAAGGCATCTCTTTATTTAATGTCACTTACGCTAGTGCGTGTTACCTCATACCTCATACCGTAGTCCCATGTCATAAAGGACTTAGAGGGGACACGAGGAAAGACGTAGAATAGATCTTTATCCAGTTTTCACGGTCTTGTGTGGCTGATGGTAATAGGTGCATAGAATGGGCGGTGTTATCAATGTCGAATATAGGGGCAGTAGATTTTTACTTATTTTATTTTCTTCTATCTGATCACTTTTTAAATGTTTTTTCATCTCATTGTTTGTCCTTGACCGCAGATGGTTGATGGGATGAATTTCAAACAAACAAATAAAGTTCCTTAAAATCTTCATAGTCTTTGTCCTGGCTATACAATAAAACATCTGTTTTTATTATAGTAGAATTAAAGGATTTTTTTCGACATTTTACAGTTATTTGAAGTAATGCCTTTCTTTTCTTTGCTTCAATGATACTCATTCGTGCAGATCGTGAAGCAAATACGATTTGCAAGACCCTTGTACAAGTTTTACGTGACACTTGCCGTTGCTAAAGGTCCATTGGCGGGAGTTTGCCTGATCTTCCTCCTTCTCCTATTGGCTTACAGCGGCTTGACACATTTGGTAAAGAAACTTAATTATATTTATTGTTTAGGAAAATTATTTATAGCATGTATGATGCATTTATTAATAGTAAGGTTTTCGATGAGAAAATAATCAGGGACAATTATTTCTCTAAATATCATTTACAAAAATACTTTTGATATCTGAACATTTTTGTGGGGATTCTTTTACAATATTTAAGCTATAATTTACTTGTCTTGTCTTTTTTTTTCCAATGCGTTTGATGATACTTTTATTATAGTGATAAATGTATTTTTGCGTCAATGTGATGTTATGGCTGCAGCAAAATGCGGAAGACAATGAAAAATCGTGGGCACATGAGTATTAGAGCTCAATTAGTATATTCTTATATCATGATATTCTTCTGTAATAAAATTTTAAGCCATTTTTTTCATTTTCGCTGCTATAGATATGTTCATTGTATTTTATATGCATGCATTTTTTTTTCCATAACGGTACTTATATCTGTCTGTGAATGTTACCTTTGATTTGTACCATTTTTAACTTGTCTGAAAACAAGATTCCCGAAAAGGATGAATAAAGATTATAGTTATTATTATTAGTATTATTATTATTATTATTATTATTATTATTATTATTATTATTATTATTATTATTATTATTATT
>JAUEKT010027432.1:0-10068 GCA_031762655.1 Doris verrucosa
TTTGTACAGAAGTTCCTTGGTCTTACAACAGCTTCTGCTGAAGTTTCTGTGGAGGAAATTCATGGTGTTATTAGCCTCCTGACCTGCATGATAGGGGTTGAAGATGGGCAAAAATGGTACTGATACGGATTCATTTGTCATCTGAAGCAAGGAAATTCCAAGGGCATGTGAAGCTAACTGAGCCTCTCTGTTGATGAAATTATTAATCCTAAGACTCACAGGAATTTTTGGTTCTAGGTGGGCCCCAGTGTCAGAGCAATGTCATTGTTTTCAGGCCAAGGTGGATAGGTGGGTTTACCCCTCAAAACCTGTAGGCCTGTAGCTAGCTCTAAATCAGACTGGATCAGCATTATCTGGAGGTGTTGAATTTGACTGGCTCTACAATTTAGGCCTGAAATATTTTATCAGCATTTTGAATAGGAATTTTATTTCCATTTGGGTTATTATTAGCGTAGACATCATTAAGGGAATGTCGATTGTGGTTCATAATTTAAACCCATTTGATGAGACAGTCATAAATTTATTTTTTACCCAAGCTATTCTGACCATGTGGGTTGTCCTATGAAGTGGAATTGTTATAGATCACTTTCGAGGCATTATGTGAAGTTTTTGAGTTCACAACACTGAGAAAGACAGTCATATAATGTGCAAGTCAGTGGGGGTGTTAATTGACATTAAATTCCAATCTAACACTTAACTTTTGTGAAGTGAATGATGAAAATTTTTTAAGCCAAAATGTTGAGAAAGTGATCCTTATCTTAAATTTTGTAAAATTTTGTTATTCATCACTCAACATTTTTCTTTGTACTCTATCACTGAAACTGAATTGTGTTATTTCTAGATTTGTACTGACTGTGTTGTCATAACAGTAGAGTGCAATTCTCATCTCATTGCATGACAGAATGTGGGAGTGGGCAAGTTCCGGCCCAACCTGCTCATCCTGGGCTACAAGTCCGACTGGATGAGATGCAACCCAGAGCAGGTCCAGCAGTACTTTGGAGTCATCCAGTGAGTGGCCCATGACTCGTTGGCATGGCAACGGCAGGCATGCTTAGAAAGCTCCTGCTGTTATTGCCATTCGATCATTATTCTTTGAGTATAACCTGCTGTTATTTTTCATGAAAATGTAACACGATAATATGGAATGGATTTTTTCATATGGTTTAAAAAAATAATATCTTTTATTTCAGACTAATTATTCAACAACCTTTCTGTCTCCTTTCGCACAAGTCTGGCTATTTTGGAAAAAAAAATCAGTAATAGAAAATATTACTTTGTTTTTGTTTTGGTTTTCGTTTTGCTTTCTTTCATGACTTCCATTGGTATTTGTGTATTCCTTCCAGTGATGCCTTTGACTTGAAGTTTGGTGTTGGCATTTTACGTCTGAAGGAAGGCTTTGGGCTGGATGTGGATGCTGAAACAACCGTCTTTCACAACAAACAAGATGACGGTGAGGAATAAGTTTGAATTACTAGCTCATTGTCAGAAGAACTTTTCATATTAAGGGACATATTTTAAGATTGGTTGACACAACAACACATGGTAGATAACCCAAGCAGTACTACTGCATCTGTGAAGAGCCTTGTTGATTCCCCCAAGTGGCACGTTTGTTTGCTTTTGCCCCCGTTTTAAAGACTTTTGCCTCATGTGGCTGGCATGCAGTTGAGTACATGGCTGTATGTTTTCAATGTTGTATTGTACCTGACATGTTGCGAGTTGTGGTTTGCGTGCTTGTTACGTCACTGTTGGTTGGGTGAGTAAAATGTCATTGCAAAGTGCTGTGGTTATGATGATACCATGGATACACATGCTTTCCTGATAAAAGGAAGTTTGATGGAGTTTCTGTTAGCACTACTTCTTGTCTTACTTTATATGAAATCTTTTTTTTTTTTCATCTTGCATATTTCTCTTAAGTTACCCTGTCATGCCCAACAATTGGCAAACAGGTCAAATTTCAAACAAACAAACGGACAATGAGCCTTATAAATGTCATTTTTTATATCACCTGTGTTGTTCTCTAAATGTAAAATAAGTAGAATTGTATCTCAATTTCATTTTTGTACCAATTTAAACTATAATGGATGCACAGATCCCTTAAAGATAGGAAAATTATATGATTAAGAATGTGCATAATACCAGGGATATGTGGATGTATTTGGTCTACTATCCTTTAATGACCATTCACTAAAATCTGTACCATGTGCCCACTTTTTGCAGAAGCTAGTGATGATGAAAGTCCCAGAGACACGCCAGAAAAGTCCAAGTCTATGGCTGTGACGACCAAGGGCAGAGAACTCCCAGAGGAAATGCCATTGGAGGCCATGGCGGAGAAAGATGAGAAGATTCAGATTGAGGTCGGGGAGTCATCCACGCGGGTGGTTTTTGTCAATGAGGGAGAAGAGGAGGAAGAGGAGGAGGAGGAGGCGGGTGGCAATGGCGACCACAAAGACCAGCAAAACAACCCACTGCTGTTGAGTCGTCTTAATACCGAGGTAAGTGTTGGGGTGGAATTGTGGCCACACTTTGGGTGAATGGCTCATGTTTGCTGTGTGTGTCTGGGTTGAACATTTAGATGACTTATGGTGATGTGGTTTGTATTGATATTAGTGAAAAACTTCATTATTCTATTGGTAACACACCTCGACTGATATGTTCAGGACATTGACTTGAATGTTAAAACCCCTCTTTCAAGGAAATGGTTTAATTATTTAGACAATTTTGATTGATCGCCCGTCATCTACTATCCTTTTGTGATTGATCTTTTTAAGTATAGGTAGGTTGTCTTGATTTCTTTATAAACCTTCAGCTTATGTAAGAATTACCCGTGCCTTCACTCCATGAGCTGATGTAGACGGAAAGCATTCATTTGTCTTGTCATGTAGAAATCATTTAGAATATTACCCCAATCTTGTTTCAATCTTGTTCTTTTTTCTATCAATTGTACATTTTTTCCTGATGGGGGTTAGCATGTCTGGTTTAGATTTGTAAATAGCATTGTTTTGTTTTGTTTCCAGGTTCTGAAGACAATGAACAAATTCCGTAACAAGGAGAAAGGTACCATTGATGTGTGGTGGCTATTCGATGATGGAGGTACATAAATGATTAATTTCTACCCTTCTGTTGTTCTTAGCTTGCCCCTATATGATGTTTCTATTTTTTTTATGTAGCAGCTTTGTGGTAGCATTAAGTGCCCCAAACCACATTTCCTTTGTGGGCGGTTGGCCTGGGCTGCTGGTTGCCCTGCTTCTTTCCTTTCTTTCCTTCCTTCTACCTTTCACAATTTTTGTATTTCGCTCATCTTACTGTCTACACAAAAATCACCCTCAGGATTACCAAAAATGGTTAATAGGGTCAATTAAAAAAACAAAACAAAAAAGCCCAACAAACATCTACCCAAAATCAAGCCTTGAAACAATCATGCGTGCATTATTGCAAGCTTATTTATCAGGCATGATCTCTGATGTGAATGAAGCAAATATTATTCAGTATAATATTATAAACTTTGTTATTAAAACAATACCACAGTTTTGATTACAAAATGTTTGGTTTGAACTTTAGTCCAGCAATATTACTACTATTTAAAACTATCTATCTCTTAGCTGTGATTTGCAATAGATCATAAGATAAATATAGATCTAAACCTGAAAGGCTACTTTTGAATATATGTGTTCACAAATCACAGACAACCTCTTTAGTAAGTTCAGGCAACTTGAAAAGTTTGGCAGTTTTCTGTTGGCCAAATTTTATTGGCATGCTTGCACTGATGAACGATGAGGAGGAGGAGAACATTGCTGTAGTGGCCTTCGTCTCACCTTCCATCCTCCCTCCCCAGGTTTGACCCTCCTCCTGCCTTACATCTTGACCACCAAGGCCCACTTCAGGGGATGCAGGTTGCGGGTTTTTGCCGCTGGAACCAAGCACGGCGATCTGGGCTACGAACAACGGCAGTAAGTGGACTATGTGGGGCCAGGTGGCTGGAAGGTTCTCCATTTGTGTGTGCCAAGCCTGTCTGGTATTTTACATTTGGTGTAACATGTTATGCTTTTCTCAGGATTTCGAGAGCATGTACGCATCAGTGAGAGTATTTAGTACAATTTTTCTCTGGAAACCAATGCAGTAGAAATATCTTGATGCAGCCCGTAAGTCATTCAATTAAGATGTTCATTGACACTCTTCCGGTTCTTTCCAGGCATCTATTTACACTGGTGCCATTTATGAGGAATCAATATTTTCTTCTAGCGATCACCATGACCTTCTTATCACTTAGTGTATTTGCTACAGCAATGCTGAGATTGACAGTATAGACCAGTAACGATTCTGGCCTTTCCTTCTGTCCCTATTCTCATGCCATTGTTTATAATTTTCATGGCAATGCTGTAAATAATGTTGATCATTGTTGAACGTTACCCAATTTTATTTCAAGTCAAACGTTTTTATTAGATTTGATGATGCACCTGTAAAATTCCTATCAGACAGGTCTGGCGTACCATTTAATATGATTTTCATCTGATATATTTGAAGCCCGAAGTTACTATCATATTGCGAGTATTTGAATTTTTTATTCTTTTTCTATTGTTACTATATCAGCATTTAAGTATTAACTTATAACATATGACAGGCAATGCAGAGAAATATCAACATTTTCATTACTGCATTGAAAGGCGACTTGAATAATATTGGGTAATTTTAGAATCAAATCAATATTCTAAGCTTTTATTTTGTATTTTCTAGCAGAAACTGAATTGTCTTCAGTTGAATTGATTTGTTTGAACATATTTTTTTTTACCTTTTGAATATCGTTGATATTTTCATGTTTGTAGTGGGGTTGGCATTGCCATAAGAGGGAGGTAGTTTTTGTTTTATTCAAATTTACGTTGGAAGACTTCCAGTACAGGAGCAGACACTCATACACAAATTCAACCTCACACATACACACATGCAAACACACACACACACACACAATAAACATACACACCATGAACACATTACACTCCCACACACAACATGGACACACACACACACACATATGGGCACACACTCATGTTTTCGTTGGTGTCTTTATTCCAGGCTGGCAACCCTCCTAGCCAAGTTCCGAATCGACTGCAAAGACATGACTGTCCTGCCAGAGATCAATAAAAAGCCCAGTGAGGAAAGGTAGGCCTTTAAACTTGCTCAAAATTGGGGACAAGTATAATCCTGCTCGGATTTAATGGCCTCATTTATGATGTATCACAAACGGTAATATTAGACTACAATGTAAATGACTGTAGAGATTAGAGGAAGAGTTTCACAAAAACGTTTGGTACATGTATGTAAAATGGTAATATTAGACTGATATGTAAATGACTAGGAGGCACTGTGGCTAAGTGTTCAGGGCGTCGGACTGGTGACCGAGAGGTACCGGGATCGAATCCCAGCCGTGACCATTGTGTATTTTCCTTGAGCAAGAAGATTTACTCCAATTGCTCCAGTGGACTCAGGTGTTAATGAGTACCAGCAAGGGCTGGCAAGTAAAACCTGCGACAGACTAGCGTCCTGTCCAGGGAATGACCATGTATCATCTGTTCCACTTAATGCTACAGAAACCGGGATAAGCTCCAGCTCTTTGGGTCTGTCAAGGCCGAGAAGGAACTTTATTTTACTTTTATGTAAATGACTGTAGAGATTAGATAAACAGTTACGTAAAAATCTTTGGTACATGTATGTTAAGACGTGATTCAACCTGCTAGTTCATTCCCACACTTCCATGTTTTGTCCCCTTGCAGTGTGAAACTGTTTGGCTCCTACCTGTCCAGCTGGAAATTGGACACCAAGAAAGGAGAAACCAAAGAGAAATTTCCCTGGAAGACGACAGACGAGGAGTTGGAGCTTCTCAAAGAAAAGGTTTGTATTGAGAATGCCTGTGCTGCCAAATCTCCTATTCGGTTGTTTCAACCAAACCAAGTTTGTTGCCCAATTGAGTCACTTGGGTGGTTGTAATTGCAGGCTACTGGCGGGTGGTGCAAGTGCTCTCTTCATTTCTTGTTTTTCTATCAACCCCCCCCCCCCCTGTCTGTTTATCTTGCCCTTTCCTCTAAATTCACCATGAAATGACCGCAAACGGTGTACTGAGTAAGTTTCATATTTAACAAACTGGGACTTAATCATTAAATATTTCCACACTTTTCTATTTCAAAAGAATAATACTTATTGTTTTCAGTTGTTGATTTATAACAGATTTTACATGTTTTTGATTCAATTTTCCTCATGGCACATAATTTCCATTCCACAGACTCAAAGACATATCCGTTTGCGAGAACTCTTGTTGGAAAGATCTGTGGATGCATCCCTCATTGTCATGTAAGTCTGGGAGGTCATTCTTGTGGCATTTCAGTACGGCAAAGGTGTATCTTACTACAGTTCTACTTTTCTAATCAGGAGCATGGGTAATCAGGAAACATGGCCAATTGAGAAAAGATGTCAGGGAGTGGAATATTTTCTCTTCTATTTATTTTTCTAAATAGGATAGGTCTCCAGCTTTTCTTTCCTTACTCCATACTTTCAACTTCATTCTCATGTCCTGTACTCACTGCTCATTATGCCATCTTTATTATCCAGAACTCGCAGACCAGTAATCATTGCTTCACACCCACAATCCTATAACACACTACCCATCATTGGGAGGTATGGTGACTGAGTGGGTAGAGCATAAGACTGCTGACCATGAGGTACCAGGTTTGAACCTCGTCCATGATCATCACGTAATTTCCTTCCGTGAGAAAGACAACTCCAATTAGTTCATCCAGCTCAGGTGTGACAAGTACCTGTCCATTAAAGACAACGCTGCCATGTCTGCAAGATTACATTGTGCCTAACTGCCTAACAGGCTGCAAGTCTTGTTCTCTATGTTCTATGTAGCTGTTGGCCGGAAGAGTAAAATGTGATTGTCAAGTGCTATATAAATGATAATTTGACTTTTATTACTCTGTCCTCATCACCCAGTGGCAGTACTGCTTCATCAGTAGGCCTACTCAATGCGGCGTTGGCACCACTGTAGGGGATCTGTAGGTGTCCCTCACAGGAATTTCAATCAAAAGTGGCTTTCTTTTTGCTTTTTGCTTTTCATTACCTTGTCTATACATGGTAAATATATTGAAAGGAATGCAAAGCGGTAAATGATTTAAAATTACATTTTGAATGAGACATCTAATTTATTTCTTTCAAATAATTTTTCTCCAAAGTTTGTTCTTGGCAGGGTGGGGCGTTTTTCCCCCCTTAAACATTTCCACAGCTTTCATCCTACATATATAAAACTTTACGTAGTATTCTATTATATGTTGATACTTGTAGCTGATAAGTTATATTTTGGATTGATACTATGATTTTGTTTTTGAAAGCCTTTAAAGTTAAATCTCATCTCCAACTTTACGTGGCTATCTTTCCTTCCTACGAATGTCAGGTTTCTAAAAAGTTGTCACCCACAAGGCCAATCGTGACTAAATGCAAAAAAAGTTTTATCTCTCCAAATAAAAAAATGTTAAGAAGAAAATATGTATATAAAATTCCAAGATATATGAAATTTCCATGGCAACCGGACATTTTTGGACAAAATCGATAACATGACTGAACTCACATTGACTTATGGTGCACTTATACATTAATTTGCTTCAAAGCATTGAAAATGAAGATTTTGATAATGTTGATGTCAGGTACCCTCATCTTCATATCCCATATCCACTGTCCAGAACTTATTACCCAGCCTTCATTATTTGGCCTTCATTATTCTGTGCCCGCTACCCCGTGTTCAAAATGTTTCCGTCGCACTTCCCGTTGCAGGACCCTTCCGATGCCCCGCAAGAGCACGTGTTCCGCAGGCTTGTACATGTGTTGGATGGACGCCCTGACCCGCGACATGCCGCCCATCTTGCTGGTGCGGGGCAACCAGACCAGCGTGCTCACCTTCTACTCATAGCCCCGAATCTCAGCCCCCTGTCCCATTGCCACAAGTTGTTGAAATGCGTTCAATTGGTTTGCTTTTTTGGCTTTGTTTTGGTTCAATTCGTTTGATATTAACGATGGAGTTATGTTCTCGTATTCTCAGATTATTTTGTATACATCTATTGTACAGCCATTGAAATCCACATATATTCCAGTCCATCGGGTGTTCTCGGAATGCTTTTCTTTATTTCTTTTACAACTTGTACAATGCTTTATTTTTTCCTCTGAGAAAATCCACATGCTTATTTATCATCCTTGTACTCGGAAATCTGAGGACCTGTTTATTTCCTCTTTAACAGTTCCATGCTGTGAAAGAAATCCAAACTAACAGTTCCGTGCCGTGTAAACAATCCAAACTAACAGTTCCATGACAGAAGATTTGCTTTGCCTTGGACTCCTAAAAAGTTTTTTTTCATTTGAAATTGGTGCTTATCTTGCCAAAGGATGAAGAGAATTCTTTTACTTCTTCTTCTTCTTTGCTTTAATGAATCGTTCCACATGTTCATTTCTACAATGAAAGAGCTTTAAATGAAATATGAAACGTAAAATTTACAAATATTTAACTGAATCTCAGTCCTAACTCTTTTACTTACCCACTCTTGGATCTGATTTATCTCCTAGTCTATTGACAGGGTCTGGTTTGTTTTTTGTTGTTGTTGTTTTTTTGTTTTGTTTTTGGGGGGGGGGGGATTGTTGTACTTTAAAATGAACAAATTAAAGGAAAATAGGATTTCCTTGTTTCCGTTTGTGTGCTTTTGGAGAAAGAAAATTAAAGTTACAGTGGTTTGTCTTGTCTAGTTTAGCATCTGCCACTATCACAATCCTTTTGAAGATTCACAAGAAACTTCATGTAGGGAGAAAAATAATACTGGCAAGAGGCTGTGATTGTCTTCACAGGTACATTTTTAAAAAGTTGTTTCATTTGTTTGTCACTTAAGAATGAGGAATGCTTGAGTCCGAAATTTCCCTTTGAGAGTTTCAAAGTGACCATTGTGACCTCTATAGCACATAAAAAGTTTGGCGTTATAGAAAAACTAGTTGGGAAATTAAAAGGTTGAAGTCCCAAGTGAATAATTATTGCACACTCATGATTTTTTGACAAAACATTTATTTTTGATGTAATTATTTGTGGTTATAATTAAGCTATAATTTTCTTTATGTTTTCAAAAAGGTCCATTAATTTGATTTATATTTATTTTGTTGTCTTTGAGATTGCATTTTTTGTTTCCTTGCTAACCTTTTTGGAACTGTCATAGCAACAGTGGAAAATTCTTACATATTATGATGCATCATGTTGATATCCATGTCCTCTCATGTTGCGATTCTTCTTGTTGATACACCCGTATACATTGAAATTTAATTTTATCATTATCATCGGCCTCACCGATAGGCTTGCCGTCCCTTATGCAGAGAAGTTTTGGAGTTTGAAGACACACTTCACCCATGAGATCTTGTTATATTTGTTGAAACGTTCACCCGTGCATTTGTCCACCTATCATCGCAAACATTCCTCACCGTCTCCCCTCAATTAGTCGTCAACATCACAGTGGTGATGATAGAGGCTTCTCATTGATGACAACAAAAATGATTTTTTAAATGAATGAGATGTTGAGATGTGTCAAAAGATGAGTAGGATGTTGCAGAGTCTGGCGAAGAACCAAATTCCTCCTCATGAATACCGTGCTTGGGGTATGAGGGTGGAGTTGGGGTATTATGTTATCTTTGTCATCACAAAGTGACACATGGCTGTCTTCAACTGTGACCATGTCAAGGATAAGATTTTTCCAAATTTCATTTACAATACTTGAATCCTGACTGCAAGATTCACTCTCCTTAACCCTTTTGCATTTAAACCGGCCAAACCCGGCCGCCTGCGATACAGGCCCATGCGTTTAGCCTGGCCAAAACCGACGGCTCGCTAACGGTGGCCCATTGTTCAACCCGGCCAAATCTGGCCGCGGGTAACACCTTTTCATTCAGCAATTTAGCTACTATTATTTCTAGAAAGCTCATGGGTCCATTACAGCCTCTTTCTGATGCCAAAGGTCATGATCTCACTGTAATAGCGTCACTTTCAACGACCCGCGTCTG
>JAUEKT010027543.1:0-10058 GCA_031762655.1 Doris verrucosa
TTGTGGCGAGGCGATGGGTGCCGTCGCAGAGGCGCGGGTTCGATCCCCACTTGTGCCAAGATTTTTTTCAGTCTATTGTTCAACGCATATTTTCTGTCTTTGTTCTTTCGGGGTCATTCAATAATTTTGTCTATTATTCACCTATTGTTTACAGCCCCTTGCCTCACTGTTTGTCTTTATATCGATCTATTAAAGGAACAGGGTAGCGCTTTTCCATTATGGCTGTAACATGTGTGTAAGTTCAGATTTAGCTCCGGAGCTCAGAATATATATGTTCCTGAGGTCTAGGAGTGCAGTGTTCAAAGGGTTAAAAGAAAAAAAAAATGTTTGCTTGTAATCTCTTGTATCGCAGCTGGTCTCAATTTCGTTAGTACGGATAGTCAGATTTTGAAACGAGGTTGACAACAGGAGAGGATTGTGAACAATAATAGGGTCCATTAAGTGCCGATTGGGGCCACACACAAAAACAATTTAATTTAAAAAAAAATCGAGTAATGACGTGAAATCAAAATCTGAGGCCAAATAGTATGACGTCACAAAGACGTTCATACCGGAAGTAATGAGAAGCTTCACACAATCATAATATGGTGTAAAGTCATTCGTTTTCCTTATTGTTTGTTTCCTTTGCTTTTTCATTACCGTTGTACACGTGAAATGATATAATGAAGTTCTAAGGGTTTTGCCTGTTGTCTGGCCCCTATTCTGGTTGACCGTGATGGGTCCGAAGACGATATAGCAACTATCTAATGCCGCTCTCGTTTGTTATTTGCAGCCCTGATGATGTCACTCAAATTTAGGGCTGTCCCTTCTCTTATATCGCCTTCCCAACTCTTCCTATTCCTTTCACGCCTTCTCCCACCCCATACACTACTTTACAGGATCGACATAGCAAGTCCTGGTTGTTGTAGAACACGAAATAAACCTTTTGGTCTTTCATTCCAGCTTCCATCGTCAACACCAAGAAGGACAAGAGCCTGACTGCAAGCCTCAGCACGGACGCCAAAAACGTGTACAGCGTCGAGGCCAGCAACAGACTGACTGTCACAGGCACAAAGTCCATCACGGCCTCGCTCAAGTCCAAGTTTGGCGTCAAAACGCCAACCAGGCAGCTGGTGTCCATTTCCGGTACTGGCAACTTCCGGCAAGGCAAATCTCTCAAACTGTACACATCCGTGGCCATCCACCGCTTGTTGAAGAGGCCTGCATCTCTCAAAGGTAACTAATCGGTGTTGCCCTCGTGCATTAGTATCATGCGTGCCCTATTTCGCCTTGGAATGCCAATGAAGTAAATGGCACACAAATTAATTGAACACATACCAGAAAGATGCATGGTAATAGACAGAAAACAAATCACGACACAAAAGGGGCTCGAACCCTCAACCTCTGCGTCGGAATACTCCGCTTGCCCACAAAGTTTCCTTCGCTTTGCTCTACCAACTGAGCCTGGTTCGCTCCTTATAGACGTTAGTCTATTTCGATCTATTATTTACTCCTCTTAATACGATACACAACAATTGAGTATAATTCGGCTTTTATAACTGAAATGGTTCGTTGCAACTCTGAAGTAAACACACACGTTGGATGCGTTTCTCCAACATCAAACCACCGATGATGGAAATAAACGTAAGGATTATACATTCTGCGATCATATTGCCATTGAAGAGATGCAACTGGACATTGCTTTAACGTGATATTTCTTATTCATAATTGAGTGTACATCGTCTACTGCTTGCAACTTATTTATCATCACGTTGGATGCATGACGTTAAATACTACAATGTACTTGCCTTGACAACTTTACATTTACACAGATAAGATTTACACGCTCTTGTAAATTTCTGTCTCATTTTCTTTCTTTTTTCATTACATCCTTCAAAGTGAACCTTGAGAAGACGGCCAAGAAAAAGGGGTCCAGATACGACTTGGATGTCCTCCTGAAATCCTCACCGATCAGCGCCAGAATCGACAGCAACATGTTCATAAAAGAGAGAAAGTTCATCTCCACCAAGACGACTTTGGACTACATCATTCCAAACGTGGACAAAAACAAAATCGTTTGGACTGGAAAGTTTAGTGACAAGAGCACAAGGTCCTACAAGAAATTCACGGCTAGAAGGTATACAACGCACAATTGATCTGCATTTGTAATGCTTTGGTAGTCAGTTGTGAAGGGTAGAACGTTATGTTAATATGCGTCTTCATATTTTGAATTGCTCTTTATTTGCTGTATACTTCAAAATGTGACTTATGGGATAGTGTATTAGATTCTTAAACTGCCTGTGAAAGGTCTCTAAGGGCTTATTAGATATATTGTATTTCATATACGTTTATAAGTTTTACATGTAATATAACCGACAATAAAGAATTTGTTTATACGCTCACCCATTAGAATAAAACATTATTGAAAAATCCATTGAAAATTAAATACATTGAACATGTCATGCGTTTGCCAATATCATACAATGAAGACTATTGATACTACTGTGACTGTATACTTTGTAAAGCAAACTTAAGCGTGTTTTATTCTATCTACAGTAATCTGAACGTGAAAACGAATCCTGACTACAACATGGGGATGGTTCTTGATCTGGAACACAAGAAGAGACAGAGTGAGGTGGAACTTGACTTCCGCTACGGGCCTAACCCAAAGGACAAGACCAACAGAATATACTTCCTTACATCGTTGTCGAAGAAAATTGCCAACAGCAGGAATGCTCTGGTCAGCTACAAAATCAAGGCTCTGGCACCTGCACATGTAAGATTCTTGGCGAAAACATTAAAGTCGAGTTTTTAAAGCATTTTGTAAGCGACACAATGCAAAGGAATTGCTTTCTCTCAAAACATCGATAGTGACATGGTTTTGCCGAATAGAATTCATTTTTAACTGGTTATAACATAGAATTTATTGAAACTAGTCACCATTGCTACTTTTATTACTTAGTTTTTCTGTTTTTCTTTTTCAGAAAATTGATATGTTTCTGGGCGGCAAACACGAGCACACTCCAAAGACGTTGAATTCCAGCATTCAACTGAAATATGACAAAAGCCGGGCAGCTAATTTTGCTCTGGTAATGAGGGATCAAAGTACCAAGTTGACAAAATTAAGTGGACAACTAAGCGCCGAGTGGCCGGGAACTGAATACATCGTCAGATCTCAGCTGGTGCAGAATTCTCCCATACAATACTCTCACGTTCTCAGCCTGCAATGTAACAATGGCGTTACGCATTCTCTTTCCACGATGTACATGAGCCCAAAAGCCAACACGTTTGAGATTAGTACAGAAGCGTCTTTACACGGCCTTGAGCCAGTTATTCTGAATGGGTCTACAACTCTGAATTTGAGAAACTTTGCGACATCAGGCAAATTAATGTTGAGAAAGAACGTCTATGGCTTTGTGACGACGTCCAGAATCACGAAAGGTCCAAATGCAAAGATCAGTGTAGAGCTTATCCACCCAGCTAGACGCATGACATTGGAGGTGAATGGAGGACAAATCAGAAGCAAATATGAAGGATCCGTTGCTGCCTCTTGGGATGCTGACGACGAAAATAGTAAAGTGACTTTAAATGGCGCCCTTCAACAAGAGTTCAAAGACAGTGATGCCAGCATTGGTGCTAAGCTCAATTTCCTCTCGCCGTTTACTCACTTTGAGGATCTTTCAGCTTCAGTCAAATACATGAGTGACCCATCCAAACACAACATTGACGGCAAGTTGTCCTGGGGTGGAAAGGGCAAGCTGATCTCATCAAACTTGAATGTTAAGAAAAATCTCACTTTCAAAAACATTGACATCTCTGTAGGATTCAAGACTCCGTTCAGAGGATTCCGTAATGCTGAATTAAGTGTTGCACACAACCTGAGTGACTCTGTCACTTGCGTCCTCGTAGGAAATTGGGAAAAAGAGAAAGCAAATTTTTTTTTCCAAGGTCAAGACTTAAGCACCAGTCGCAAAACTAAAGTAAAAGGAACCCTGGCACTGAAATCATCGTTCAAGGTTTTGAAAGCCGTGACAGCCACCTTTTCCCATAGCTTCGGTGGTGGCAAACTTCGCTCAAACATGGCTGCCAATCACAATGGAGAGAAATATCACGTGGACATCAACGTAGCACACGCTGGCAGCAGATGGCAGTTCAAGAACAACGGGGATTTCAAGGTCATGTCGCCAAAGCAAGATTTGACAACCCAGTGGGCGTACAGGAACTCAGACAAGGCTGTGACACTTTCCCTCACCTCAAATTACAATAAGAAAACTCTCAAAGTTGATTTCTCGGGTTACCATGAGCTTTCTGATTCGAAGAAAATCAACTCAGAGCTCCGAATTCAGAGCCCATGGAAGGCTGCGCGTACCGTTGAACTTACTTTTGACCATACGCATGGCAACGGAGTTTTGAAGAACAAAGCCCTCGTGAAACGAAATGGACAAGTTGACTTTTTCCCCCGCGTCACATATCAGAAAAATAAAACTAAGGCTGGTGCTGAGTTTGAATTCAATACTCCCCTAAATAAAGACATTGCTGGAAAGGTGAACTTGCAGTACGCTAAATACCCAATGACGTCATATGCTGAAGTGGCGTGGGCTCCAAACACCAAGGCATCTATGGAAGGTTCTCTTAACGTTCCTTCGTGGCCCAATGGGGATATCGATGTGAAACTGACCACTCCATCTCGCAAGTATCGCAATATTCTACTCAAGGCCGCCAACACGAAAAGCGATACTGATGTTATCACTCAGCTGTTTTTGGATTACGGGGTAAAGCAAAGCATAGATTTTGAGTCACGTCTGGGATACGGCAGCAAACAAAAGTCTTTCCGGGTAAAGCTGGTGTCACCGTTTGATCGCATCAAATCTCTGGATACAGGAATTACTTTTGACGGGACTTTATACAAATTTGACGGCCGTGCTCATATCGAGTTGATACCCGCTTTGGGAAAATTTGAGGCTTCGGCTAATTGGCAATGTGAGAGCGACATAAATGGGAAAATCCGTCTAAACACCCCATTCCAAAAATACCCTTACTTTGAGCTTTCCACGTCAAGCGTTTTAAAATCTAATCTAATCCGACAGTCTCGTGTCCAACTGGAGTATTACCCAAGCAAGACTCTGAGTCTGGAGTCTGCCTACAGATTTGATCTTCCCCTATCATTTGAATCAACCATAAGATCGTCTGATGCAACGTATGATAATATTGGTGTTTCCTTTAGACACAACTTTCTGGCTTCTTCAGTACAAACTCATGGTGAAATCACATATAAACCGGACAAAACGATAGAAGCTGATTTAAATGCAGATTGGTCAGCCGATATGGGAGGAAGCCTCGTAGTGAAGACACCATTCAAAGACTTTGAAAGGAACTATGCTTCTCTGAATCACAAAGCAAGCAGACAATCCTTTTCCTCAAGCGCACAAGTATCCGTAGCCCAGAAGGAGGTCACTGTTGGCGTGACGTTAAAAACCGGCTACGTAACTTCCGGCTCCTTCTCGTTCACAAGCCCTATCCCTGGAATGGAAGATATCACGGCCTCCTTGAAGAAAAGAGGTACTCTTACTAACATTAAGGGCGGAGCCGTCATCACAGTGAACAAAGATAAGGCCCAAGTCAATTTCAACAATAAAGTATCTTCATCCTCGATTAAATCGGGTCTGGTAATTTCCAGTCCTTACACGGAAACGTTCAAGTTATTTTTGAACCACAAAGGCCCCCTTAACAATTTTGGAAATAAATTATCATTAAGATACGGTCGTAAGGTTGACGTAGATGCTGGGACATCCTTGAGTCTACGCCAGTCCAACTTGACAGCCAAAGCAACATTGAAGTGTAAGCTGGGCAAACATCGTCGGAATGCTAAGCTGGACATTACGAAATCAGGACCCATTGAGAATATGTCTTTCAATGGGAAAGCTTCATTTGATAGAAACATCTTCGGCGTTAGTGGTTTTTGGAAGAATGAGAAAGGAATTGATGGCTCTGTAACAATCAACACCCCATTCAAAAACTTTGAAACTACAGGCATGACAGTATTTTATAAAGGTGACCTGAACAAACTGGAGAGTATGATCGATGTCACTTACATGGACGATAAAACAATCCACGGCTTTCTGGAACTGTTTAATCCAGGTAACGGTAAAACCCGATTGGATTTAAGCTTGTCCACTCCTTTCAAAGATTTCAAATCAAGCACTATCCAACTTTCCAATGAAATGATTGAAGTTTCAAAACAGATGCACGGGGAAATCGTTCTGACCAGCACTGTCAGAAAACTTGGTAATGTCGTCCTGTTCTATAGGAAGTCAGGCGACCTGGGCAAATTTATGGTGGACTCAACTTTATCCATGAATGGAAAAGATTTGGCTTCTTTGAATATATCCAACAAAATCATTGAAAATGAATTGAGTAGCGGATTTGAAGTGACATCCATCGCCACTCCAGTTATCAAATTTTCAATCGATCACGTACACAGTGACACCAGTTTAAATACTACAACTCTGGCAACCTTTGGAGAGACCACGATTTCGTCTGAAGTTCATCTGAATCGTGGGTTGAAAACAGTCGATGCCGATGGTCTAGTCGTCTACAAATCCGGAAGTGACATTGATCACAAGGGCTCCATCAACGTTCACACGTATGGGTCGTTAGACATCTGCAATATACGCATGAACGGCAAGTTGAATGATGACGAAGTCAAATTGTCGCTTTCACGGCAAGGGCAAATTGAAAATTTGAATTTCAATGGCATGGCCAGCTACAACACACAAGCATTGAATGTAAATGGATCGTGGAAAGCTATCAATGGAATCAGCGGAAAGATTGATCTTCAAACTCCATTTGAACATTTCTACAAAACTGGAGTGAAATTGTCCCACGCTGGTGATAGTTCTGCCTTTAGTAGCAATGCCATTCTTAACTATATGGATGGTAAAGAAATAAGCGGCAGTGTCGACTTGACCGCTAAATCCGTTGAAAAGATCCAATTTAGTTCACGCCTATCGACGCCATTCAAAGACTACGAATCCATCGACGTTCAATTCAGCAATAACTATAATAAGCACAACACGGACGTTTCTGGAAAACTCCAACTGGTCACTCCAATTGCGGACATCGGCACAAAATCCATAGAATACAGCAAACTTGGATTTCTCAATGCTTTGAAAGTAGACGTCATTTCAAACGGAAATGGAATTGAGGATTTCAATATGAAAATTCAGAATAATTTTGATGGTCAAGATTTGCACTCGATGTTTGGTTTCAAAGCCGCTCGTTTGAACGAAATAGTGTTGTCTGTAGATCATACGGGTGATCTAAAAAATCTGAAAACAATAGCCGCATGCAAATTTGGACAGAACGATATTATTTCAGGCGAGGTTACTTTGAATGTGAATGACATCACCATCGATGCAGAAGGAGAGTTTATGTACAGCATTGAAACTTTAGGAGAGAACAAAGGGTCAATGATAATCCATAAGGAAGGTAACAGGGAGGACCTAACAATTGAAGTTACTTTAGAGATTGGAGATATTCTCTCAAATGTGACTTTTGATTTAAAAAATTCTGAGGAACAAATGGTCTCTTTGAAATTGAATACTCCGGTAAAAGACTTCAACCATGTTGGCTTTTCATTTACACAGAGCAGTAAATGGAACAAATACAACTGTGAAGGTAAACTCGAATTGATGGATGACTTCATTTTTACCGGTAAAATGAATTTACACAACGCTCTTCCCCAACGCCTGGAAACAGACTTCGAAATAACCACTCCTTTTAAAGGCAATGAGTTTATGAAGTATGAATATTCACATAAAGCTGAACAGGATCGTTTCAAATGTTCTTTAATCCTACATTTCAGCCATTCCAAAACGATTGTTTCAGACCTTGATATGTATACATCACCCCATCCTTCATTTGCATTGAGCGTCAAAACTCCGGGCATAGGCCTTTCCTCATCGGGATCTGTGGAGATGACGTGGCCCAAGTACGTGGTCAGGGGCGGCATTGATGGACAGAATGGACGTCTCCTCGCGTTGGATGGCTCCCTGGACTTGATCTCTGAGGCTACCACAGGAGCCTTCAAACTCAACACTCTAGCCGAGCACTTCACGGATGTCGGACTCACCTTTTCTTTGCAACCGAAAAACAACGGTTTTGAATCCAGTGGGCATGTGACTTACATGGATGAAAAGACAGTCTCTGCTGAAGCTCGTGTTGACTTCTCTGGTGAGGGAAGAAATCAAATGTCTCTTGAAATGCGAACTCCTTTTGCGGGCTATGAATTGACAAAATTTGAAACAGAGAATGTCGTGAGTGACAATTCGCTTAAATCCACTACAAAGCTAACCTACGGAAAAGATAAGACGATCGTGCATGAAGTCTACAACACTTTTAATCCAAAGCAAGAGTTATCGATTTCACTTCAAACTCCATTCGAAAACTACGAAGGCTTATTGGTATTCTTGTCTTTCGATAACAGTTGGCCTAAATACACCTTCACAAGCAAACTGATTGCTGGTAATGAGAACAATTACAGTTTGACCGGATTGTTTGATATGTCTGGTGACATTGTGGGAACGCTGACAATTGCAACTCCTCATGAGAACTTTACTGACATTGGCATGGCTTTTCATCACTCTGGGAACAATGAAAAATTTGACACAGAGATTAAAATATCCTACATGGACAACAAAGAGATTAGCGGCAAACTGAATTTCTACAGATACATGTGGCGTCGTGTCAGCGTGACATCCGAGTTAAGCACACCTTTTGGCGAAATGGAGAGTGCAAAGGTGGAAGTCAATTTTGAGGACAATTCTAACAGCATCAGCACCACAGCAGTCGTCGAATACGGCGCAGGTGAGAAATTGAATGGGAATGTCAAATGGACGTACACGCCCAGTTATGACCTTACGGTGACCTTGAGCACTCCATTCACCGACTACAATCCCATCCGTGCTCATGGATCGCTGGACGTGACGTCACCTTCGTATGAGTGGACGTGCAAATTGGATGACGGCCACAACCAAGCGTACTCCGCATTGGGAAAACTTAACGTGCACTCTGTTCACAACGTAGATGCAGTCTTGGAGGTGAACTCACCGCTGGCAGGATGGGAGCACGCCAAGGCTGCATACCGGCACAAACTCGATGACGTCGAGATGGATGGCTATGTAAGATTGGTGTACATGAATGAAAGGAAAATAAGCGCTGAAGTCAAAACGATGCTCACGCCCCATTTTGACTCTACGGTCACAGTGAGGACACCTTTTAGTGGATTTGAAAACGTGCAAGGCATTGCCACCTTCGAGCAATCGCACGATCGGTACGAAGCGTTCAGCTCTTTGAATCTGGGCAACCAGCAGATTTACTCCGTGTTGTCTGATGTCGATTTTGCGAGCTTGCCACTGAAAGCCTCCGCTAGAATAAGCTCCCCCTTGGCCGATTTTCGCAACGTGGAACTGGCCCTCTCTCACGATGGAGAGATCGATAGCTTTGCTTCCACTGCTTTCTTCACTTCGCCTCTGACAAACGACATTAACGCCAAGGCCAATTTCAAATTTGACTCCATCCTGAACTTGGCAGCATCAGCTTCCCTTCAGAGTCAACTTGAGGGATTCGATGATCTCAGGACTGAAGTCCAGGTGTCCAACGACGGAGACGAGAGAAAGATGCACCTTCTCATGGGATGGACAGAGGGACAAACGGTAAGTTGTCGTTGGGTTTTCTTTATTTTGAAACTGATCTTCTTTTAACACAAAGTATCTTGTGGCAATGACAACATTCACATATCATTTTATTTTATTTAGCGCAGTGATATAACAATTTAATTTATACATTGAACCCTCCTTTAAAAAGGTTGTAAACAGCAAATCAAACTTTGAAATCATAAGCTTCGACTCGCTGATGGGAAAAGGAACTTAGTATATTATTATGTAAAGGTGGTACTTGGAATATGAGAATTCATAATCATTTTGTTTGCAACACTTTCCAAAAATAGAGAGCAAGGGTATCCAGACCACAATAACAGTTATTGTTGTGTGATCGGTAAGTTTGTTGTTGTTTTGTTTTCT
>JAUEKT010027654.1:0-10053 GCA_031762655.1 Doris verrucosa
GAGAGAGAGAGAGAGAGAGAGAGAGAGAGAGAGAGAGAGAGGGAGAGGGAGATTGACTTGACTCACAAGCCTGCCTTGGCTCCTGCTGGTGGAATGTTGGTGATGAGAGGAAGCCACACCCCCCTGTAGATAAAGGCGGGCTGAGGACTGACCCCGCCCCCCACTGGCATTCCGCCCACAATGGCTGGAGGGGTTCCCTGGGTGTCTGGTAGTTTGGAACCTGTGGAGATGGAGAAAAATCTGAGTAATCCCTCAAGCCCGTGAGTTGGAAAGAAGCGTTAGATCTAAAGATTTTATTCTGTCAATGTCCAAAAGATAAGTTTTGAGTATATAATGAAAGAAAATTTTGAAACTCTTCAAAGTGAAATTAAAACCAAATACATCTTTTATTATTATTCCATTACTGTTATTTCCACAATCATAAAGCATACACATGTTGTAGAACAGGCTCCTCCCAGTTGTCCTATGACAATATCCACTTCAATTGGAGGGATGCAGTTTGGACAGTCAGCGAGAACATATACAAATCTGCATTCGTCTTTATATTTTGAAATGTGCAACACCTCACATGTAGTCATGTCATGTTTTCTTCACTTCCAGGGTTCTCGCAAACATAAGAAATATTTTTAAAGACTTTCTAAAGACTAAAATAAAATTTTAAAGACAAAAAGTTGTCAACACAACAATGCATAGTCGGTTACCAAACTGGTGTACATGCGGCCGATTTACTACCAAATTTCTATTCTACCACATATTTTTATTAAGACAAGTCACTTTAAAAGGCAAATTTGTTTTTCAGCCAAATTTCCAGCATAGTATCCTGAACTCACATTTTTAAATGCATTTTTAAAGACATTCATGATTTTGTTATTTTCAAAGAGTTTTCCCACCCACGAAATAAGAATTGCATTCTTACGGCCTTTTCAAAGACTTTTGAATATTGTGGGGAACTGGCTTTCTGTTTTCAATTTCTACAACTTCAAAAACGTTGAAAACAAAACACACACATACACACCAAAACAGTGTCCAAGCGTACCTGTCTGAGCTGCTGGCCCACCGGGGGGGTTCATGAACTGCGACTGGATGAAGGCGCCCAGAGCGTTGACAATGTCGCGGAAAATCTTGGTGGAGTGCACATTCATATCGTACGACTGGCAAAAGTTCCTGGTGGCCAGGTGGACACACAGTCGGTGGGAGGAAGGGAAGGACATTTAAGTTTGAGTTCCTACAAAATCACAACTGTCATTAACAACACATCATATCAAACATTCCGTAAATAACTTGAATAACTGAAAATGTACATTTTAGTATCCTTGATCAGGGTGCCTGATCTCTTTTTTTCCTCAGGCTCTTTTGCTTCAGGCATGTTTTGTTAAAATTTTTAATCTGACCATAAATCAAGAGAGAAGAGAATCTGTTTTGATGAACTGGCTTGGATCAAATCCAACGCTATTCATATGGCCCACTACAATATATTGAATTACAGGAAAGTTATTGTCTCAAGTTTTCAACAATGGCAGACATTCTCAACATGATGGTAAGAACATAACCAATTGTATAGTGTCAAAAGGTTTTGAAATTTATGCTACATCCTTAATGAAAACCAAAGTAAAATAAAGAGCTTGCACCATTTCACCGAGCCGTTACCATTTGCCTGACTTACATGATGAGCTCCGTCTGTACAGACAGCTTGTGGAGCACTTCAAGGGCCAAACATCGCTGCCAGATAGGCTTCTCAGGCTCCAGAAATTTCACCAGAAGGGACAAAAAGATTTCACACTCTGTGACCTGAGTGAATAGACACAAACGTTCCATGCATGACCCAGATCGTCTTGAATTACCTTATTCTTCATTCTCACGACCCCTCAATCTCAAGTAAAATTTAAAAAACACGAAATGGGAATATTTTTCTGCTAAGGTCCAACTTTGATAGATAATAGAATGAGACTATAGCTTAAACTGATACTGGCAAATTAATCAAAGAGCATTGGAAAATACTTCTAAACAATGGGCATCTGAAACTCACTTTTGTGTTTAAATCAACTCTCTTGTTCAGGACCCAGAATTTTCTTTACTCGACTGTTCGATATTTACAGAGGTACAACAAAAAATGTTTGAACATTATTTATACATCTGTTCTCTTATGCAAATCTCCCTTCCAAACTAAATATTTTCATATATATGATATAATTATATAACATAAACCAAAATTGTACGTAAGAATACATTTTACCCAAATCTTTAGCTTCCATAAGATTCCAAGATACTGGTAATGAAGATGTAGGTGTTGCACTTGAAAAGGTTTATTCTTATTCTTATAAAGGCAATCTTTGGGTTTTTTTTACAATTGCAACCTAATTGTTAACTAAGACAGACGGGCAATACTGTTTAAGCAAAATACAATGTGTGCACAACAACGACTGTAGAGGGAGCTTTACCAGAAGAGGGTAGTAATGCTGGATGAGGATGGAGACGATGCGCAGGAGCCTCATGACGATGGGAAAGAACGGCTTCTCAACGGGGGTGGGTGAGGGCGCGGGGGGAAGTCCCTGCTTGTACTTGAGGCTTGGGGAGAAGAGTTTGATCACCAGCGGGCACACCCTCTCCTTCAGCATGAAGCTAAACTCCTGGTGCTGAAAACACACAAATGGCAACATGGCTCTTGTTATATGATATATATGCTAATCAAAAAGCAACATCAGCAACAAAATTGACAGGCTGTTAATGTATGTAAAAAGCATTGAGACTGTTTCAGTCAAGCCTTGCAATGGGTTCATTAATTTTCTCGCTTTCAGATATCTAACATTTTTTTCCTAAAGACATGCGCAATATATGAAACGTTTTCAACTGCTAGAGTTACCTGTTAAGTGGCCCCTGTCTACGTGTCCATTTTGCATACAAGCCGTTTTGGGGCCAAACCTAATTTCCTCACTTAAAATCGTACCTCTAACTGACCGAATGAAAATCAGGCATTCCGTCTACATGGTCACTTATCTAGGTGAAAATGCTTTGCAACTCATCAATTTCCTGTCAGCAATGAGCTGACATACAGATTGATTCAATAGGACAATGAAAATGCCATTATGATGGAGAGCAAAGTCATGTTCCAGTGGATCACACTTTGTTGTACATTGCAGGCCTACTTATACTTCTTTAGTTCTGAGACAAATTGAACAGACATTTTCAGCCCCATACATGTCATCTTTCATTAGCCCAAAGTTAACTGTAGTCAATGAATTTCTCACTTTACATACAGAAATTCTGTCTGTCGCAGAACTTTGTAACGTAAGCCATGTAAGTAAGAAAGCCAAACATCAATGACATTAAGATAAACTTTGTATCAGTTGGTGAAACCTTTCTATCGGAAATGAACACAAATCCACAAAGTTCTTATATATTCATTTGATCTCATGCATCGCATGTCCAAGAGAGAAAGACAAATCTACTAATAACGTCCAGGAGAGAAGGTACCTGAGAGAAGGTTCCCACAAAACTGGTTAGCACAGACCACATACCTGAGAGAAGGTTCTGGCATAACTGGTCAGCACGGACTACGTACCTGAGAGAAAGTTCCAGCATAACAAGTCAGCACGGACTCTATGAGCTCCAGGCCAAAGGTGCGGGTCATCTCCGTCATGCCCACCAACCAGAAAGGCTGGTGCGCATTCACCAGCTGGCACAGGTCCTACAGTGAGGATAAACAACAACATATTGAACAGTCAAAGTACCCAAGATCATGCCATGACTTACATATCATGGCTGAGTGCAAGAATGGGATAACTGCAAAAATCAGATATCTGCATACGAGGCATTGTTTAAGTCACATTGACCTATTCCATCATCAGCGTAAATTTCAAATCTGTACCTCCATTTGTTTTGGAGATATCAAACTTTTTTCAAATCACATTTAAAGACAAAAAGATGAGTAAAAAAAAATTTCAACTTCATTTTTCTCAAAACTGCAAAAATGTGGATATCTGGTTCTTGCACTAAGCCATCAATATGTTATAAAGGCTGCACTAAAAGGAAGAAAAAAACAAAGTCAAAGAAAAAAAAAGACCAGGCACAAACTAAGATTTGTGCACACCTAGAATCATAATTGGTGACCCGTAGACTACAAAAAACTTGGTGAAACTGTGATTTTACCAAAAAATAGAACTGTGCATCACGATAAAGATTGATAAACCTAAAACCTAAAATATGTAGAGGAGTAAAAAAGACAAAGGGGACAGTAAATAGTTGTCAGCAACAAAAATCTGAAACAAGAATCTTCCTAGCAGCGAACAGGGATGCAAATAACTATTTTTAAAAATGTACAAGAAGAGGGAGAAGATAATAAGAGCAAGACGGAAAGGAAAAGCGAGAAAACAGGTACTGGTATCTCTCAAGTTGGATCGCATTCTCAGTTTGTATTGCAAAGCTGCAATGCGACTTACCTGAAACAACAGGTAGGCGTCCCCGGCACAAGGTCGCAGGGACTTGGGGGGAGTGATGCTCCCGGCTTTCAGCTCTTCCTGGTTCACCGGCTCCTTGGGTTCTGGAGTCGCAAGAGGTGGCAGAAAATTTCAATTTCACTTTCATAAGCAACACTACAAATATAATGTTCATCAATTAGAAAAGTACCTTTATATCAAAATTCCTTTCACATGATATCATTATTATAGTCTTTCTGCTATATGATCATGATTTCTTCTTTTTTATTCACTAAGGAGATATTGATTTCTGTACTCTCTCTTGTAAGAAACCCATTGGCATTTTTCATGTTAAAGTAGGATAACATTTAAGATGATGGTTTTGAAATTGCACCCATTCACACAGCAACCTGGAGGCACGGTGGCTCAGTGGTTAGAGCATCGGACTGGTGACCAAGAGGTACGGGGTTCAAATCCCGCCGGAGGCATCGTGTATTTTCCTTTAGCAAGAAAATTTACTCCAATTGCTTCACTCGACTCGGGTGTAAATGAGTACCAGCAACGGCTGGGGAGTAAAGGCTGCGATAGACTAGCCTCCTGTCCAGGGGATGATCTTGCAACATCTGTTCCGCTTAACGCTGAAGAAACCGGGATAAGCTCCGGCTCTATGGGTCTATCTAGGCCTAGAAGGAACTTTACTTACACAGCAACCAATGGACACCCTGATCATATATACTGACAAGCCTGACAGCTGATCTTATTCATGGATACTTGAAGTCATTGTACATTGTGTTCAGTTGCTTATTTCAAACTAAGCCCCTCATCCATTCACAGTCGTCTCCGAGTAGAATGAAATATGACTTTTAAGAATGTTTTCTCTAACATTGACATAAAAAAACAGCCTTCAGTTTTCCATCATTTGTCTTGATCACACGCCCTCCAATCTCAATAAGTCTTGACAACCTATCTCATCACAGGATGGCTGATGTCATTTCTTTCTCCAGGTTTTAGCCATTTGGCCTGTTTTCAACTCTCATTACTCATGGTAAAAAAAAGTAAAATTCCTTCTGGGCCTTGACAGACCCAAAGACCCGGAGCTTATCCCGATTTCTGTAGTGCTCAGCGGAACAGATGATATAAAATCATTATCTGGACGGGATGCTAGTATATCGCATGTTTTACTCCCCAGCCCTTGTTGGTACTCAATTTCACCTGGCATAAATTTTCTTGCTCAAGGAAAAGACACGATGGTTGTTGATGGGACTCAAACCGCGTACCTTGCAGTCAACAGTCCGACACCCTAACCACTCAGCCACCGTGCCTCCCCATTAGTCACTGGGCTTTCTAAAAATAAACTCTGTCAGGTTAATTCCAGGCCAGCGTACCGTTGGTGGGGATCTTGTCCTCGGCCACCACCCTGTCAAAGATGGCGGAGACGAGCTGCTTGATAGCGGCCGCGGCAGTGTTGATGGTGGTGCTGTCCTTGGCAAAGTGGAGGCGGAAACACAGCACCAGGGCCTGCGGGGGAGGGGGAAGGGTGGTGGTAAGGAAAGTGGGCAATGACATGACGACAACGCTCGGGGTGGAATTGGTATGTGGGGTCAAAAGGTGAAAGGTAAAGATACAGGTGGATTTGTAGCCTGCATCCCTGCACAAGTGCAAAAACTACCACAGCTCAATCGGCAAAAGGCATAAAAATATCAGACCAATCAAATTACAGGATTCATCAAGCTACACACTTTTGTAGCAGAAGAGAATTCCACAGCGCTGGTGAGTACTTTAAAATGCAAAAAAAAAACTACCACACCTTAATTCGCAAAAAGCATAACAGTCTTTGCTAAGTCACTTTACTTTATTTTACGTTTGTTTTCGAATAGCATTATTACAATATTTAATTATTGGTTTCACTGTGGTCATTATTATTCACTTTTTGGAACACAAACTTTTCATGCCATTATCCTCACCGTCATCGTCATACTATTGCACAAAAACATTTCATTTGAGATGAGAAAGAAAATCAAGAATTGATGCCCAAATCTGATTTGCAATTGCAACCTACCTTTGCCAAAGACTGGTGCTGTACGACGGAATTGATGGTGAGTAGCAGGATGGCAGTTTGCAGCAGTTTGAGTTCCTCCAGCCCAGCCTCCATCAGGTTCCACAGCATGTTGATGATGCTGTCAGCCGCAGCCTGGAAGTCAGCACAAGAAGAGACTCTTGTCATGTTTCAAACACTAAACTGCAACAACTTGCAACTAATGTCAAGAGATATCCTGGACTAGACTGGGGGAAATAGCACACAACCAAAAACAGTGGCACACAGTCATCACACAGGTAATGAAAGCAGTAGAGGCTATGAGATCGGATCACCTCGTCAGCAAAAGGCACTCTGTCAGGAAAGTCAACCTTTCTGGATACGGTACTGAAAAGTGTAAAAAGCACTCTCCATGCTCACGTATGCTAGACAAGAGGGCAAGCAATAGACAGTGAGTACTACCTGTTTCTATGACTTTTCCTTGGCATACCTGCTGATATCTACATTATTAATATATTATTATATCACCATGCCTGTGCAATTTTTGCGTGTGTGAAAAATGGCCATTGCCATATTTTGTGACTTTCCTATGTAATTTTCAACAGCAAATCTAATAGCAGTATCCCATTATGATTCCATGTTAAACAAATTCAGCATTGTGCTAAAATTTTAAAATGACCTAACTATTTTTAATAAAGTTATTTAGGGCTTTGTTAGCTCTTCTGAAAAACGATTTAAGTTAATTATGCGAAAAGTGCAAGTGCACACAATTTATGTTACCGAGTGTAAAGAATGATTTGAGAAAGTTCTAAAAAATAATATCTGATAAAGTTCTTACTTTTTATACTTACTCGGAAAAAACTTTTTTACAATGTAAGAACTTTTCATATTATTGTTTGTGTCCACGTTCAACGGTGGAGAAGAAAGAGCATCTCAAATCATTTTTGAAAAAGAGAGAAAGGCGGTCAACCAACCGTGGAGATGGCTTCGTAGGAAATGAGCTTCTGTACGGCCACCAGGCACAACGGCAGCAGTTTGGGGTTCTTGGTGTCGCACCCCATGACAAAGGGATGGACTATCTCCACACTGGCTGGAATCAAACCTGCAGTTTAGAAAGCACATGATCAAGAAACGGTGTAAAAGGAATTGGGGGGAAAAGCATTAAATAAGGTGTCCCATCACAGAGTATAAAGAAAACCAAAACAACCTATAACACAAAAAGGTGATGATTAACCATGCAGCAGGAACCTCTTTACCAGCATTATCAGGAGTTCCCCAAGGCCCCATTTTAGGCCCTTTCCTTTTCCTGGTACATACCAATGCCAAGCCAAAAGCAGTGTCATATGTTAGTACACGTACATGGCTTGCTCATAATTATATAATGCATTTGTTTGTATACTATTCATGTTAATCTTTCAATAATTTATTATGTATGACATTCTATTTTAATTCAGTATGAATGAAGTATGTGCGTGAATGATCGTTTATTATATTACCATTGTCTTGTACAGCGCCTTGCGGCCTCGGTGGAAGGCATTTTAAAATTGATCTTTATTATTACTATTATTATTATTATTATTATTATAATTATTATCATTTTTATTATTATTATTATTATTATTATTATTATTATCATTAACGCAGTCGAGGTTATGTGCTGATGATATACTCTTATATGGGTGAGTGAGAACTATCATAGACATTGAGATCCTCCAGAAAGACGTTGAACAGTGGGCAAAAATATTGAAAGACAAGAGTTCCACCCCAAGAAATACCTAGACATCAACATCTCCAATACCCAGAAGCCCACCCACAAGGAGAACACCATACATGGAGAAGCATCCATCAATGGAAAACCATTAGGGTGTGATACGTTAATTTAAAACTTACCAGCAATGATATCCTCATTTTTTGCGGAAATCGTTCTTAACTTCAGTTGCACAGTTTCAGCACTCTGAAAAATTAAAAGAAGAAACATAACAACAACTTAAATATTCTTCAAAACATTTATGCTTTAAAGTGTGAATGCAATTAAACAATGGAATCAATGAAAAAGGCCTGTTTGATTCACAACATCCATTTTATATACCGTAATTATTATCTATGATAAAAGTAAAAAAGCCAGTCAAAAAGAACTTTATTTGACACTCATTTGTCCTCAGATTGCTGACCTGTTTGACTTCTGGATTTTTGCGCTTGCACTCAGCAGACAAAGTGCGCAGATCATTCTGCAGACTCTCCAGCAACTTCTTGGCCACTGCAGGGTTTTGCTGTCCATGAGATGCCATTGCGACGGATTCGTCTCAGCAATTTAAACTATAAAAAGAGACTTGATTGCTTGACCTGAAATTTGATCAGTAAATCATTATTAGGCCTCGTATGGACATCAAATAATATAAAATATTTATATCAAGAAATACTTAACATGTTATCCAATATATCTTTCATCCGGAAATAAAGAATTGAAATCAATGTTTTATAAAGATGAAGAAAACTGAATAGCCATTATTAATTAGATCTTAAAATTGGCAGAATAGAAAAAGACCAATGGTAAAAAGTTAATAAAATTAAGAACGAAGGTATTATAAAGTGAATGTGCTGAATAGCCCTCCGTTTAGCATCCCCCTATTTCCAGATGGTTTATTTTCTACATAAAATCTTGTCACCCCTTTGACATCCCCCTCATCGCATTGCCATCTGGCTGACATTCCTCATTGATAATCATTGAATTTTGAAAAATATTGTGAAAAGTCCCAATGTAAAATCTATTTAGGCTCCTTTACATTACATATTATATGTCCCATTGTCAGAGTGGGGAGAAATTCCATAACCCGGACCCCCCCTAAACTAAAAATATCCGATGATTCATGCATAATGTTCAAGTGTAGACAAATAAATCCCCGCAGTTTGTCGTAGTTTCAGACATCCAATTGACTGGCTCCAGGTTATGGAATTTCTCCCATCAGAGTGCCACTCTCACGATTGTTCATAGGTGTCAGAGAAATATTTTTATTTCACCAAAAATATAGTTTGGCAACAGTTGATACTATCTAGAAAAGAAAAGAAAAATCTATATGGGAAGCCCAGAACCGTTGTAAACAACGAATTAGGTCACAGTTAATCGCGATAAGAAAACTGTGTATTCCCTATCCCTATCCCCCAACCCTAACACCCCGAACTCTATTTAAGGACCCTCCCACTGTGATAGGTGTTGACTAGCCGCTTCCTTTAGCTTAAGGAATCTTTCCCGTATCTTTCAGGGATGGCACTGACTGGGCTACACTGAACAAGTTAGATCGGCACTCCTTAAGTTTGGTGGTCCCTATTTTGTTCATATTGGATAGGGTTGCCACCTAGGCTTAAAAAGGGCCAAATATGCATAAACCCATAATCCGGGAGTTCTTCCATATCCCCAAGCCACTCAACACTTATAGTCATATCAATGGACATACTCCATATATCGTCGCTGTTCCTGCATAGTGACAATGATGGATTTGCTCGTTTTTAGCTAGAGCCATAGAAAGATTTTAGACATTCAAATGCTCATTGCTCGGTTATTCTTTAAGCAATTCGTCTGGTTTTCTCAGAAATGATTAATCATGTCAC
>JAUEKT010027765.1:0-15674 GCA_031762655.1 Doris verrucosa
TGGTGGACGCTGGCACACAACAGAAAGCAATAACTCTTTGCAAGCACATTGTAAGTTGATAAGCAGGCGCCAGTGGCCGAAGCCAGAGGCCTGGTGGTGTCACTACTACGTGACCACACCCAAAAGCTGACCCGACAGTGAGTTCCTGTTACCCTGGACCTTAGTACCACAGGTGAATAATAAACATTTCAAGTCTCAAGCATATTGGCAAAGTCAACAGTAATTTATTAATACCTGCAGGCAGTAAATAGTCGTGGATACGCTGTTCAATGTTATCAAAGGGCTCAGTATGTGATATGGCACTTGAACATTTTGCTATATTTGCTCTTCAACCAACAAGTTGTACTATGACTGTCCCAAGACAGAGGGATCTGGAGAGCAACAGGTGGCTGGGAACATTCTCACCTTTCCTATTGTAAAGTTCTCCTTGCTTGAACAACAAAATCTTAGCCCTACAAATGATGCCCTTCTTAGTCCAACAACCACTATTTGCCAAAACTAATGCTGTCATTTTTAAGGAAGACATGAAAATATATCTAACAGATTTTTTCTCCTCTTGTAAGCAAAGCATCATAAAACAAAGTGTAACAAATAAAATGGTTCAAATGTGTGAACAATAAATTAAATGCTTGTCTCCTCCATGTCATGAGAAAACTGCCTTATTTAGAATATAAGCGCTAAATGGATGCATGACAGCTACAACTATGTACAGTATGTGCACCAACTAAACAAACTGTGTCTCCACGACACCTGACACTAACAAACAATACACAAAATTCTTTCGCTGACCTCTAAATTTGCTTTCTTGGCAGAAATTTCAATAGAAATAAGATTCCCTTTAATAAAAAATAAAAGCAACATTACAAAACATGATATATAACTGAGAATAACATTCCAAGGACAGATCTTTATGTCCACTACAAGTCGCATATGAAGAACAATTATATGCACAAATGACCAGGAAAGAAACCCAATCTCCAGAATCTTTCATCATCATCAAACAATAAACACAAAAATATATATATTTATATTTATATATATTTATAAAAAAAAACAACTACACAAAAGAGATGTTAAGACAAGTATGATGGAACGCCCTTTACCGTACAATGGTAGTTACCTAACAGACACTATGAATGAAAAGACAATAAAATTAAAAAGTCATAATTATACAAACGTACATATCAGTTACAAAACTTTCAGTGTTAAACAGGATCGAAATTTACTACCTTGGATCCAATAGAATACGACACAAAAAGGATGATGACAGGGGCTAGCCAAGGTACGCAGGCTTTCTGTGACAAATGCCTATAAATAAATCAATACCTTGTCAATACAGACCGCTTTGTATGATGTCAAGGGAACACAATAATGACATAAAAACAAGGCCAAGAACAAACAAAAAATGTACTTACAACAGATTTCTTGCAGCATTGAAATGTAGGACTAGAATACATGACTCGATTACTTCCTCCCCATTACAAATATCGGAGTGAGGCTCATTTTAAATTGTCAACTTTGATGCTTGGAAAACATGTTTAAAAGGCAAGAAAAAAAAATTCCCCTATTTTATTAATAAAACCAAAAGAATTGCAGGAAGACGGATCAAATTCGCACATTGAGAACAGAGGGGTCGTAAAGCAATTGTGCGGGACTTCTCTTGATTGGATTAAAATATTCCAGACAATGGAGCAAGATGAAACATGTAATTATATGGCAGATCACGAAGGCATGTCAATTGATGTGTCAATGAGCTTAAAGGAGCACAAATGCTGAATGATGATAAGCAGGCAGGGGGTGAATCAGTTCCATCACATAAGTACACGCCTTACGCTAGAGCACGCAGCAGTCGGGCCAGTCACAAGGCAAAGGCGCTCGCTTTGACACGCTCCAACATCACCACCAAAGTTTTCCCAAATCTACACTGTTCAAAGCTATTCGAAAAGTACAATGGAAAAGACAATGTCAAATAAAGCATCAAATATGTTGTGTCAACCAAAAACAAAATGAAAACATGCTCCATGTCAGTTCCATCAATCTTGTGACAATGTTTCACAAATGACCACCAAAAAAAAAAAAAAGTATCATAGCAACATCAAACCAAAGTGGCAATACTTTAGGTAAATTAAATGTCAACACATGTCATGCGTAAGAAGGAATGTATCAGCATGGAGTGTACGATTCATCACCTTACTGAAACATTCAAATGACACACTTAGAGGAACGCTGTCGGCAACAATTCAACTAAGATGTGGACCATTATTCACAACTTTGCAAGTCAATCAATATTCATCTAGTGAATCAACAGAAAAGAAATTGGCTTGAAACCAAAGTCCAAAATGGATCTTCCATTTCCATCTCATGCGCACGCATCCTCCACGGACGTTCAAACCTAACCACTACTGTTACCAAACCCTGATTTGATCTAGCGCTTTCCTATGCATACAGAGATGACATTTTGAAAATGGGGAAGAACGATTGTGTCAGCAAATGGGAGTACTTTTTACATCTAAGTCTTTATCACAGCCTTATTCATGTTTGTGGTGTTTGAAAGCTTCCGTTATCTCGGTACCAAATTTTAAGACAAAATAAAGAGACGAGCCGTTTGTCCTTTAAAATGTCAGTGTTTGTTAAAAGATAACAAAAACATTTGATTACGGAATTCATAGAAAGAACTCATGTACATTAGCAACAAAAAAATAAAGCTTGATCTTCACAAGAAGATTTACTGGGTCACCATCCTGAAGAGATTAGTGTTGAAACAAAAACTGAGGGCTTGAGTTAAATCTAAAGTAATAATGCGCATGAACTTACAAATGCCAGAGTATAAAAGAAGACAGACAAAATAAAAGAGGAAATGCAACTGACTCCATCAGCAACACTTTCAATAAATGAGTCCTGGCCCCCTTCCCAATATTTATTTCGTCAAGATTTGTTCAAAAATCAATTCTAAGCTGTAAAGGTCTCTAAATATCTAAACTGGGACTCTTTACAACATTTTCCATTATCCTCAACGAAAACTTTAAATCCTTTGCAATTGTTTCAACGTTTTGGAGATCCAGATAAAACAAACAAGAATTTTTGTCAAAACCTCGTGTAATGCAAAATGGTGTGTTCTTGATTAAAGAAAATGAAAGACTTTTGAAAGGTTTATGAAAAAGGTGACATTACAATTCCTTTGGCATGCTTCCAAACAGATTCAACAGACACAATCAATTGCTATAGAATTGAAAGTTACACCAACGCTTTTTAACTTTCATAAAATTTCTTTCAACTCGTACTCTTGTCTAGCTCCCAATTCCACTTTAATAGACTAGCGTGCTGAAACCATAAGCCTTGATTCGTGGTTATAAATGGCTGGCCTATCCAGTTCCCAATTAGTCACTCAAATAAAACTATTCATTTGCCAAGAGGAACATTCAAACTAGACCAATCGATTGGTTCATTGTGACTGTCGCCACCATCTACCACAAGCAGTGACCTCGAGGTGACTCCAGACGATACAAGAAGATGAAAGACGAGTAAAAGACAGGCACAGGCACCCATCAACACCCACAACAAGGCAATCAAAGCTGGCATAAACACTTTGGGGAGAGGACTGGTGAATTGGAAGAGCTTTTCACGCGCACTTACACACACACACACATGCACACCATCAGCAAAATAAGTTTAGAAATCATGTATAAGCGCAATGCTTCTGAATTTGTGTACTCAAACGATTACAGGAAACATTGCCACCGTGATTTCACTACCTTGTACCTGTGAGAACAAGAGCACAATCTGTCATGCTGTGAGCAGACACAAAAAAGGGTAACAGTCACATTACCAGAAGCACTTGAAAAGAAAGAAAAGTGAGTCAGCACTGTTCAGCAGAATGAAATTGAGACAAGGCTTGTCAACAATATACTTTTTTTTTTAAAGCAAACAAAAAATCATCAAGTCACTAGCTACAAAAAAATAACCATACATGAACTTGAATTGAACTGTTAATGTCCAGTTAGGCAGAACCAAGGACCACAGAGACATATATTCATTCCCAAGAATTGATGAAAACAGAATGTGGATTATATTTTCCAAATAAGTAAAAGTGTTCTTCATAGATAAAATAAATTAAGATCAAATACCTTCTCTTGAGATATTTCCTAATTGCACTACAGCAATAACATCCAGTCACCCCTCAGAAAGACACATGATCAGTCCAGTCAAAGATATCACCATTGAGGTCACAAAACGAAATTCAAGTAATGCATGCAGCCGACTGTCTGTGAAATCATCTGAGCAATTTCATTGCACCTCACAGAGGTGGAATTATTCTTTTCTCTAGTTGGTTTTGTTTTGCCTCCTCAGCTAACAGTCTTGTACTTTTCGTGAATGTAAAAATGTCATGAATCTTGCCTGTCACAGATGAATGGTAAGACAAGGATGAAATCCTTTTTACTGTATTTGGATAAATGGTTCTCAATATCACAACTGAGTCATTTGAACTCGATGCCCAGGCAGAAAGTGTAATGGAATGCTAGGGAGAGTCACAAGATAAGAAAGGAGATGACAGTAATGTGAAAATCGGTCAAGGAACTGTGAATGGGTGTGAACCACTTACCTGGCATTTCCGTTCTATGCCTGATGCATCAGGGATGGGTTTTGTCCCCATTTGTGATTTTTCTTCAATGTAATAAATGCCATTTGTTTGTCAGATTTCAGCCAGGCTTGTCAGCTGTGTGTAAAATCACACTTTAAAATGGTAAAGCGAGTCCTATACGCAGACCTGAGTTAAAACATTCAGTCTGTTGTTTACTTCATGTCTATTTGTTGACCATTCGCTTGTCAACTAAGCATAAATTATTGGGAGAAAACAGCAAGATGGGGGGAAATTGAGATGGAAATAAGACAGTGAAGCAAACCAAACTGGCCCAAGAGCATGTATGTATCCCAACCATCAAGGATTCCTGAAGTGAGTAGCCAATTGTTGGGATTTACGATTACTTTCAATTGCTTCTACTTTACATTATAAACAGACTTCACGATGTCTGACAAACTCTTGTTACTGGCCAGTCAGTCGAAATTTAACTGTATCTTAAGAGAACAAAATGAATACAAAAGCGGACAGGAAGAATTAAATAGTCTAACAGATTTTTTTTTTCCAGAAAATGCTTTTGACACACCTTACGACATTTATGGGGTTTTGTAGCCTATCTTTTGCAGGGTTTTAAGTTAAAACAGCTATCAAACGAAAATGTCTTAACAAAACATGTTCCATACTAACAAAAAGAAAACAAGACTCATAAAAATTATATCTAGCCCTATCAATCCTTCTCTAACCCCGCGAAAAGAATGAAAGTCAGAAACGAAGACTCAATAGTGAAAAAATTTGCATCCTAAAAGAGAAAGGAGTATGATAAGAGAGTGAATAGAAGAAGAATATCAAAACAGGCTGCAGCCTTTTAACATTGAGAACCACTCATCCAAATAAAACAGCAGATTCAGATCAAAAACAAATTCAAAATTCGTCGCCTTAGTCTAAAAATTAGGTAATGACTAAAAAACATTCAGCCTTGAGAAGCTACACATATTTCTTTTTAAGAACATAATAATAATAATAGTAGTAGTAGAAGTAACACATGGTCAGATAATCGGCAGTCTAAGGTCAGTCCATCGTTGGCTCCTGTCACTACTAGCTGCAGGCAACAGGGCGTTGATCAAACTCGTAAATCAGTTTCTTAATGTGACCAAGTTTTTGATGTAAATATTCCATCCTCCGTTTCTTCTCCATGAATTTGGGATCCGACTTCTGAGCTTCGTACTCCTCCAACACTTGCTTCTTCAACTCCTGAAAAGAGACACATAGAAAAGGAAAATTTAATAAAATGATACAAAAAGAAACGGCTTGTCCTCACACTACAATACCAAACCAATGCTTTTCGCTTCACTAAAATGCCCTCCATCGTTACAATTTAATTTGATACTCTCGGTCACTGCTTTTTCCCTTAACGTCCATTTGAAGAAATCCATGATTAAAGATCAATGTAATGATTGATACCCAAATACAAAATTTTGATTCTTTAAACTCTGAGAGCAGCACAAGGCAAGCCCTTGGGTAGAATCCACAAGGACAGAGGACTACAGGCAGGTCATGAAGAAGTTGGAAGAAGCTATTGAAGGATGATTTGAAGAGAAATGGGGGGAAGCGATGTAGAGGGATGTGCCCAGGACATGAGCAAGTGGAAGCCTGTTGTTTTTGGCTAATTCATGTGCTCTGGTACAGGACGATAAGGCAACGATGAAGATGAAAACTCTGAGATGAGCTCGTCCGAATCCCCGCCTCCTGAAAAGGGACCAAGTCTGATTCAGACCACATCCCTGACCAGAGATGCCACAGGGATTTTTATTGTGCAACGTCCCTCAGTTGTAGAAATAAAATGCAAGTAATCACACAAAAGCAGGGCTGCCAATCCACGGGCATAAGAATGAGTAATGGAGAATACAAAAAAGAGTAATCTGAAGGAGAAAATCCTAATTGCCCTCATTTTAGAACAATTAATTAATCTAAATGCTAATAAAAGGCCCTTGATCAAATTAAAACACGCCAGAATAATAATCACAGATCTAAACTTTGATCAATTTGAAGCTAGAATGAAGCGAGAATAACCAGATGGTAGGACTGCCAAATTAGTAGCGAAATGTGGCATCGAAGCAATATTCTTGTTTCTAATATCAGATATCGAATCCAAATATAGATCTAAGCAAGACTTCGTAATGATCAATAAGGAGACAAATTGAATACCTATACCGATTACTATAGTTAGCAGTAAAAAGAAGGTTGAGAAGTCAGTCCTGAGGTTTACAGTGAACACCTTCCGTTTTTACTTATCTAACCGTTACCGGCCGTACTTTACCGAAAATTACGGTAGGCAGCAATGAAAACCAGGAAATCCTAATTATCGCGATTACGATCGTAATAGCGTAATGTAGGCTTGGAAATCCTAATGACTACGATTTATTCCTAATGGTTGGCAGCCCTGCAAAAACGCCTAAAGTTGTCCCAAATGTCCACACGGCCACTGTTGCGCTCAGCTACTCACCTCAAAATCCTTCGTTCCCTCCTCAGTTTCATTGATCTTGGAACGCAGATTCTGGAAGCGCCTGGCCACCTCGTCCACTTCTTTGTGCAGTTCCCTGTACTCTTCGTACTGCCGGTTGAAGTCCTGCTTGTACTTTTGACGCTGTTCTTTGTCTTCAATGTTGATGTATTTCCTGCAAGGTGAAGACAAAATGGTAACAATTGTAAGGAAACTCAAAAAAGAGGGAGTCAGTGCAAGGGAAATGCTCGTGAGAAATAGGCGGAAGGTTTCTTGGCACACCTGTTCACTTCGATCGTGGGGCCCCATGTGATAATGAAGTGTATTGTGTGCGAATGTGTGTGTGATCCACATCATCATCAGCACAACTTCTCCCAACTTAAATCCTTTCCTTTGGTTCAACCCCTCCCTCACTTTTGCATTTCCCTCTTGCTTTGTAGGCCACAGTTACCGCTCATCTCCAGACTGATGAGAAGACCGCGAGCCAAGCCACACTTTCGATGGGGAGCTGCTCGCTCATCTGTTGTGGTGTTTGTTAGTGAACTCTCTGTGCTCGTAGTGGTCTGCTACGCTTGAACTGCTCGAAGTTCAAGTGTACGCACCCTTCTGTAGGTGACTGCTTGTGGGTAGCGAATGCTCAACACAACACTAGTACGAATCATCATTGATAACATATTTTAGTGTAAGTGACATTAAATAAAGAGACACTTATGCTAGTATGTGTTACCCACGAAGAAATGGCCGTCAAAAGGTCTTCAAATGGTTAAATACAGAGCATGTCGATTTAACGAGTTTTAAATTTATTTCTTTATCAACTTGCCCATAATGTATATGCTGGTATTATCCTTTAAAACAAATTTCAGAAACCAAAAAGATCATGATTTTACAATCAACAAATGCAAGAGCTCTCAAGTCAAAACAAAATCAATTTGTAGGTATTCATGGCTCTACAACTATGCTTATAAAATACAAAGCCAAGCAGTCAAACTAATTGAAGGCATATTGTTGTAATGGAAGCTAATGTCAAACCAAATTTATTTGCTGCATTACAACATCACACCTTCAATTCTCGGCTGCTTGGCTTTGTTTACTTTGTACGCTTCGTTCTACAAGGATCATCCACATGTTTAATGCTAGTGAGAAACACAAACAGTCAAATGGAGAGATGCAACTTACCCGACATAGTCAGGATCACCATTATTGTCCAAAGTCCCTGATAAAAGGTAGAAAAATTAAAAAATCAGTCAAAATTGTTATTCCAAAAAACAAGGCCTGTCTTATTCAACTGAATTTTGTAAGCAAACGTATTCATATAACATTTATCCAAGATAGCAAATTTAAGGTTTACACCACTGGCAATTACATGCAATTAGACCATGTTTTTATATTAAAATTTACACCAATTTCTTGCTGAGAAAATCCAACAGCCGGTGAATTTATCTTTCCATTCTGCATTATCATCAGGCAATTTTAACTCCATCAAACCAATATACAAACAACACTTTGATAGCATTATGTCAGTGTTGCTCCAATATCCGCAAATTTCCATTTTCATGGAAATTTGCAAATATATTTTGAGTGCAGGTAAATAAAGAAAAATAAATACACTTTTTGTACATCAGGATCACAACAGACGAAGCAGTCATGCTAATTTTTCATCATCTAACTTGAATTACGATTACAGGACCTAGTGTATATAATGATAATAATTATCTGACATCACGGTCCGCAGGCTTTACTCCCTAGCCCTTGCTGGTACTAAATTACATCTGAGATGAGTCATTGAAAAATGACGATAACAATATTAAAAAGAAGTAGGTAACGGTGCGTGTCGAACGGAAGGAAAACGAGAAGTGATAGTGATAATGGGATCAGACGTGGGTCATTGAAAGTGACGCATTGAAAGTGACGCTATTACAGCGAGATCATGACCTTTGGCATCAGAAAGAGGCTGTAATTGACCAATGAGCTTTCTAGAAATAATAGTAGCTAAATTTAGTAACAAAAATAGATTTGACGAGCGAATCTGATCGCTGAATGAAAAGATGTTACCCACGGCCGGATTTGGCCGGGTTGAACAATGGGCCACCGTTAGCGAGCGGCTGGTTTTGGCCGGGTTATGCGCATAGGCCTGTATCGCGGGCGGCCGGGTTTGGCCGGTTTAAACGCGAAAGGGTTAAAGAGATGTTTGCTTTGAATTGTTTCTTTATGCTGGTTGCATAATTTGATATGATTTCTTCTTTTTTTTTCAGTGTTGTGAAGGCAATTGTCCATCATGCGAGCAAATCTGTGGCAAAACTCTGAAATGTCGCAACCATAAATGTGCGAGTCGATGTCATAAAGGTAGAATTGAATGTCTTTTTATTGTTTTTTGTTTGTTTTGTTTTGTCGTATGTAATAATATATCCTGTATTATGTGTGAAAAGAAATCATGTCGATGCCTGCAAAAATAATGTCTTTTTCCTTGAGGAGTTTTAAGGCGGTATTGAAAATTACCTTAGTCAAGGGAATCTCAAATTTTAGGTTTTATACTTTTGTTTGATGCCTTTTCATGATTAATACCTCTCATCTGCTCTGCCTACAAGTAGATCATGCTGTTGTAACTGAAATTTGGAAGACTTTTGTATTAAGTTGGCTGTTCCTTTTCTTCTCTTTCACTCGTCTTTTATATCCATCATTCCTCATCGGCCAACATTGTACCGAGCAGGTTTGGTGAACTTGAATGAGACAAACAGCTCTTAGATTAAGCCATTTTGTGCATACTCAGCTATGAGGTATGGAGATCTTTTAATGTGACAATATGCCTGAGTCAATCCTCTTTGAAAAAATCGTCAGGCCCTTGTGGTATTTACAATTATGTCTTAATAAGAGATTTGAGACAATAAATGTTTTTGAAATTTTACTAAATCGAATTTATTGCACTTGTGTCATGCTGACTTATCTCCAGTTATCAAGATTCACGGTTGACTCATCAAAAAAAGGGTTATAGATTTTACATGTATTGTTTATTTTATCATCTTTTTTTGTTCACGTTTGCCACTGTTTTGTGTTTTGTGTGCTATCCACATTAGTTTCCCAATTGTGACAAATCTTTAAAATTTTTAATTTTGGTTGAACAATGAATGAAAAGATGAGAAGTTGAAAGTTCAAGAGATGTTTTGCACTCTTGCATTTGTCTGATTATGCATTCTGCTTTTATTTTCTTTTAAGGAGCTTGTTACCCGTGTCCCCTGAGTGTTGATATACTCTGCCACTGTAAAAAGACAAAAGTGACGGTTCCCTGTGGAAAGGAGAGGGACTCTAGACCTCCGAGGTGTAACGTTCCATGCAAGTGAGTATAGCACAGCCATGCATGATTGAGCTTTGGTAAAGTTGAGTGTCGTTTTCTTACAGATATTATGATCAACTGTTTTGACTGCTGTTGGAGATACATTTTCTTTTCACAAAATGATGCCTTGAACCGATCTCCTGTAATTTATTCATATGAACTGGAATCAGCTGATGGACAGAGTAATGATGTTTTTCATGACGCAATTCAAATCAATGTTTAGCAGTAATTCACTCCACATAGAATTGATAAGGTTATGAACTTGATGATAAAGATTTTTTTTTTTTACTTTGGTTTATCATTTTAATAGTATACACGTATCTGTCTGAAGAACTATCAGAAACGTGTTTGTGATAGTTTTGATATTCTATACCACTTTAAAAAGAAGAGGGAACATAACAAAACATGAAAATATCTTAAACATACAAAGAAAATGCTGGTGGAAAGTGGATTTAGAACAGAAATGCCGACATAATGCGTGTGAAGTTTGAAGTGTACTAGCCTGTATGTTTTCTTCCTGTAATGTATACTTTGTTTTCTGTTGACATCAGGGCCCCACCAGTTTGTCATCATCCAGTTCGTCAGAAGCATCGCTGCCACTTTGACAGCTGCCCACCCTGTACTTTTGTCTGTGGGCTCAAGCTTCGGGGTTGTGAGCACACCTGTCCTGTTTCGTGTCACGATGCTGTCCGAACGCGAATAGAAGATAAGGTAGGTAGCAATATGGCATTCGATATCAAGGTGATAAGCAGTCACAAATTTATCATTGATGGGTGCTTGAGAAAACTTGAATTCTCTCATTCCATTCAGTTCTTGCCTTCAAGCTTGCTGTTTCTGTTTCATTGTAAATAAATCTGAGATCATGGTATGTCCTTGGCTGTCAACAGTAAACACAATTTGATTTGTTTTGCCCATTCGAATTGCAACAACACCTGTGTTTTCAAAATATTCTTTATTTCTAGGTCTTCATGGAAGTTATTATAAATTTGTACATTTAGATTCAGTTCCTTTCGGAGAAAAAACTTGGAGTCTCATGAAGCATTGGGTAAATGAAATGCATAGACCTTAATGGATTCAAAGAAGACAATAACGTATTTGGAAAATATTGAATTTATGTATTAGTCTCTTTAGAGGACGCAACTTAGACTTTGGTGCAGGAGAATTATAGTATTTTGAATTACTGTCAAAAGTACTCATATAAAAACTTTTGTAAATTTCAGTCAGTCAAAGCAGGGCCGTGGGACCTGAAACCAGTGCGCATAGAGACCTTGAAGAAGCCGTGCCCTCCATGCATAGTGCCGATGCCAATTCAATGCCTTGGCCTACATGAGGTGAAAACTTAAATAAATATATAAACACGACACGACATGCCAGCACATATGGTAACTGTTGATGATTTCGATTGTAGTTTAGACCATTGAATTTGACACAGGACTATTTACAATGTGTTAAAGTTTGTCGTATAATATATTATAAAATAATCACTTTAAAGAAAGAGAATTAAACAACCATTCTGGTGTGATTTCCTGAGATGCTTAAGGGAATTTACATCATATTTTATCTCAAGGCACAATTTTCCCTTGTAAGACATATTAGCTGGCTGTTGGGAGTAAGGGGAGGGGTGTTGGGGTAGGTGATGCTGACATGTCTACTTTTTTCTTTTCTTTCTATTTGAATTGTCTTTTTATTTTATCTTCTGTTACCTCTTAAAACACCCCCCCAGTTGACTGCCAATTTAAGTGGTTAATAAGGTCAATAGAAAAGAAAGCGAGAAACCTTCAAACAAATTATAAGGTACTATTAGATGTACTGAATGAAATCTAAAAACTTGTTCTGTTGGGTGTATGCCCATTTTTTGGAGAATAAAAGAGGGGGAGTGGGGGCGAGGCGTTATTGTTTTACATGATTGTTGTGCTCTAGTCAGAGTTGAATCAGTAAAGCTGCATAGAATACATATCTCTCCTTTGAAGTAACTAGTGAATAGTACATGAGGATGGAGTGATGCAGTCATTATAGGTTTTGAAGTTTTCTTTTTAGTTAAAGCAAATTTTGACAATCAGGAAGTCCCCGTTTGCCTCAGGATAGGACCTGACCCACTTTGTTCATTGTTTTCTTTGCAATAGACAACTGAAGTTTTGTGCAGTCAATTGAAGCCTTACTCTTGTGGACGTAAATGCGGTAGAAAGTTGGATTGTGGAAACCACACTTGTGATAGAGACTGCCATGAAGTGTCCGGAGCCTCTGATTCTTCTTCCGTCAGTTATATTCTTTATTTCATTACCTCTTTGTATATGAAAGATGAACTTAAGAGGAAAGAAAGACCTTTTTTTTCTGTTTAGTATAAGATAGAAAAAATGCCACAATGATTCTTGTCTTCTTATTCTCAACTGATTTTTTATGAATAAAGACTGATTTTGTTTCTCATTTTAAAAATAGTACACCTTTTTTCTCCATTTCGAGTAGACTGATGGTTTTGTTGATGGCACATGTATAAAGTTTCCTTTTTTATGTACCGTATGTTACTTATTATGTACATACACATGTTTACTTTTATTTATGGACTGTATTCTGTGCGATAGTCTTGTGACTGAAATTCATGTCAAATTACTCTGAGGGCTTAACAAAGTTCATTCATGCACTAATTAAAGTTCATTTATTCACTAATTATTATTGAAGATGGCAATAAATGTTTGTTTAAGATTCCGTCGCATTCTCCCGTTTTTCCATAAATCCGCACAGGCTGGCAGTGAATGCCGACAGTGTGAGAGGGGGTGCGAAGCCCCGCGTCCGGAGGGCTGCACCCACTTGTGCCTGAGGGCTTGCCACCCGGCCCCCTGTGAACCGTGCCGCCAGCGGATCCGCATGCTGTGCCACTGCCAGGTGGTGGTCAAGCACATCGAGTGCAGCCAGTGGCTCCGGGCCTCCGACTTTGAGAAGAAGAAGATGAAAGAGTGCGGCCAGCCCTGCCCCAAGGAGGTGAGCTTTCACAACCTGTTTTTTTTTGTTGTTTTTTTTTTTATAAAACACGTCTCACCAGTCCTATGATCATTTTTATATCGTAATTTTGTAGAGGGTGTTGCATGTGCTCGTTGGAATTTTATTTCTCATAGAGCTATTTTGTCAAAATGTTGCTAAAAGGAAAAATGTATGTGTTTTACATCATTTTGAGGTGGGAGATTGGTGGGTGGGAGGGAGAGGTGTTGCTGTCGTTTTGAGTTTGAGATTAGCCTTAGAACAGCTATTTTTGTATTACCTACATATTTGAATGGTACATCAAATTTGGTGCATAAAATTCCCTTGAATATAAAAATTCTGTGCAGTTTGATACAAAGGTCATTTTTCCATGACTTATATGTCTATTTTTTGGATTAAACAAAAAATGTTATGATCCCTGTTTGGCTTTGTAGTTTATTTCACTTCTCCATAGTTTTTACAGTATTCACAATGAAGATTTTCCATACAAATATTTTGATATCTTCACAATTTAGTTTTTAGATTGCAATTAAGTTTTGTACATTTATAGTTTTTGACAGGATAGAGAAAACAGAATTACACTTTTATGATTTATTTCTTTTTTTGATAAGATAAAAAAAAGTGCATTTTTGTGGTATTTTTCCGCATAACATTTTAAAAAATCATGTAAAAAATAGAAAGCTCTATCCAAATTATCTAAAAAAAAAAATGTCATAGTTGGTATACAATGAATAAAGACATTTGTAGATTTGATGCATCATACAAAAAGTCAAAAGACTAAAATCAATAGGAAATAAATAACCTGCCCTCCACCAACCCCTTCCCTTCCTCTAATTTAAAACATAACTGTAAAAACATAGTTTCCTTGAGACCTGTTTTTGTTCCTATTAGCATCTCTGTTAAGGAGAGAAATTAAACACTATCGTCTTTGTCAAGGAATTTTCTTACCAGAATTTGAACTAGGCACCCGACAAGATCTCAAACTCAGTTCTTGTCACTTCAGTTTTAAGAATGAATAGAATTTACTTTTAATGTGAGGGAATACTCTGATGGTCAATTCTATTTACATGGATAAATGGTAATAAGCCGCTTAGTTTTTAAAGGCGCAGACTGGGGTTAATTTTAATTCATTTTAGAAAATCTTTATACGCACGATTTTCAACACTGAAGCATTTGCCTGCTCTCGTGCCAGATGCCCTGTGGCCACCCATGCGGTGCCCTGTGCCACCCAGGGCCGTGCCCCAACGTCAACGACTGCGGCAAAAAGGTGACACTCAAGTGCCGGTGCAAAAGGATCAAGAAAGATATCCTTTGCAAGGACAAGGCTGCGTCTGGCAAGCCTGAATGCGATGAGGCGTGCAAGACAAACAAAAAGGTTTGTAGGCAAAGTGGGGGATGCAGGGGCTAGCTGGTACTGCTGCGTGCTGATTAAAGACAAACAGTGAAGCAAAGAGCTTTAGACAACAGGTAAATAATAGACAAAGTAATTAAATAGCCCCGAAAGAACAGAGGCAAGAAAGATGCGTAGGAATAGACTGAAAAAATCTTGACACAAGTTGGGCTTGAACCCGCGACCTCTGCGTTGCCACCCTTCGCCTCGCCATAAAGAGAAAGCGCTCTTACTGACTGAGGAGCATAGGTAGGTCGGTCAGTAGAGCGCTTTTTCTTTATGGCAAGACGATGGTGCCGATGCAGAGGTTGCTATGTAATTACTTTGTCTATTATTTACCTGCATGCTGAATAGACTTTTTACAATAAACTTTGCATAGAAGAAGGGGGGAAAAAGCCCTCCTTGTCGGAGAAGAAGTGATGACTAAGTAGATAGTGCATAGGACTGTTATGAAAACTTAGCAATATGAGACTGTTCTTAATCTTCATCTTTTCCCTTCTTATTTCTCTGTTGGAAAAGACCTGTTTTAATGAGATTAAGGGATCTAGAGTCCCGAAAAACGAGAACTCTAAAGGGGATATCTGAAATTAAAAGCCGTTTTTTGGTTTTGTTTTTATTAACTCATGAATTCATCCACACACGTCACAACTGAGATTTATAATAATACCATATAATAGGAAAAGGTAACAGAGAATGTTTAATTCATCCACACACATGTCACAACTGAGATTTATAATAATGCCATATAATAGGAAAAGGTAACAGAGAATGTTTAAGTCATCCACACACAATAATAATAATAATAACAACATTTATATAGCGCCTTTTGACGAAACCTCAAGGCGCTTCACAAAGGATATTTGCACAACTACGACACACGCATGCACTCACACATTCACACACACAC
>JAUEKT010027766.1:0-10052 GCA_031762655.1 Doris verrucosa
CATCATCATCATCATCATCATCATCATCATCATCATCATCATCATCATCATCATCATCATCATCATCATCATCCTCAATATCATCATCATTTATCAGTAAGTTTTCAGTTCTCTTGTTATTTGTTTTGATAGTTTTGGTTTTGGTTGTGTTTATATTCAGCCCTGTCTTTGATACCTCTCTTGTCAAATTATCTGTTTTCATCTGAAGATGGTACACTGTTTGAGACACCAGGCATATTATATATCATCTGCAAAACCTCAATCTTCCAGCTGATGTGTAAAAGTCCATGGAATTCCCATTTTCCAGTGTCAATGCTTCTCATTATCCAATCCAAAGTCACTATGAATATTACCGGTGAGAGCATACATCCCTGTCTTACTCCTGTATCTATCGAAAATGGTTGGGTGTTTACCTTTGTGGACAACTTGGCAATTGGAGTTATTATACATATCCCTCAAAATAGCTAAATACTTAGGGGATACTCCACAGTCGGCAAGAATTCGCCACATTGTGTCTTTGTCGACACTGTCAAAAGCTTTCCTAAAGTCTCTGAAATTTGCGTAAAGTAAAAAGATGCTTGCCATTTATTGGACTGCTCTATAAGACTTCTATGGGTTGCTATCTCGTCTGTACATGATTTACCACTTCGAAAACCTGCCATTCATCTCTCAGTTTTCTACCTATTACTTCCCTCAGCCTTTCAAGGATTACCCTGATAAGATTTTGCCTGGTACACATAAGAGAGTGATGCCTCTCCAGTTGTCGCATTGGGTCAGGTCTCCTTTTTTGGGTAGCTTACAGATGTGGTCCTTTTTCCAATCCTCTGGAACTATCTCTTGCTCTTATATCTTTTGTAAGAGTTGTTGTAGCATGACTGTAGAGGAATTCAAACTGCCTTTGATTGCTTCTCCATGAATTCCAACGGGGCCAGCTACTTTGTTGTTCTTTATCTTCTTTATTGCGGAAATTATTTCTACTTTGGCTGGTGAGCCCACTTTTTACATCTAGAAATGTCTCTGAGGGTGTTATGTCAGAGTCACTTGAGACTGTCTGGTGGCCTGCAGTTGAGAATCTCATGAAATTCTTCTGTTCATCTCTTTCTCTGATCACTTGCACTACTAGATTCTAATTACATTTCCTTGTTTGTCCTTCAACAATGGCTTTATGGCTTCTCTTGTCCGCGGCCTTTGCCTCCGAGTATTTTAGTTACTTGGTAAAGTTTTGCCATATTATGATATTTGGCAGCTTCTTCCCCTTCCTGCACCAGCATTTCAATTCTTTCCTATTTAGCAGCTTTGCAACTTTCCTTGACTTCTTTGTTGAGCTCTCTGTACTTATTTTGAAGTTCTTCTTTATTGCCGTCAATGTGGTGTTGGCTGAGCAATTGTCTCACTTTCTTCCTTTCATCCACCTTTGCCCATGTCTCCTGTGTACGGTAATCCATTCTTTCTGATGTTTCTTCTTTGTTCTCAATACATTTGAGCAACTTTCTACCCAAACCTGCTTTGTTTCCTCCTAATGTGAATTAGTCACAGTGTTGTTGTCATGCAAATTTGCCACGTTATACTTTGGTCCTCTTTTGACTGCAAGGTCTTTGTATGCCTTTAATTTCAGTTTAAATGTACCTACCACTAAAAAGTGATCACTTTCTAGTATCTGCATCTCTGAAGATCTCACATCTTGGATACTTTGTCTAGCTTTTCCATCCATTGCTATGTGGTCAATTTGATTCATGCTTTGACCATTGGCTGACTTCCATGTGACTTTGTGATTTCCTTGTGAGGGAAAAGGGTGCCCCCAATCCTATCCACGACCATCATGTATTTTCCTTGAGCAAGAAAATTTACTCCAATTGCTTCATTCGACTCAGGTGTAAATGAGTACCAGCAAGGGCTGAGGAGTAAAACTTGTGATAGACTAGCATCCTGTCCAGGAGATGATCTTGTATCATCTGTTCCGCTTAACATTAAAGAAACCGGGATAAGTTCTGGCTGTTTGGGTCTGTCAAAGCCTAGAAGGAACTTTACTTACTTACAATCACTAAACCATCTTTCTCCATTTTCATATTTGGTGCCTTGGGCATGTTGTCACATTGTTCTCCTTTTGCCAATATCATCTGTTCCTGCCTGCGCATTTAGGTCTCCAAGAAGGATTTTGATGTTTCTTTTGAATATCTTTGCAAAAGTGCTTGAAGCATAGCATAAAATCTGTCTATTTCATCCTCATCTGCTGTTTTTGTTGGTGCATAACAAAAAATAAGAGTCATGATTCAACCTTTGGACTTCAGTCTTGCTGTGATAATGCGTTCTGAGATTGGTTTCCATTTGATAAGTGAATTCTTAGCTGTTTTGCTTAACATTATGTCAACTCCATGATGGTGTCCAGCCTCCTCAAGTTGTCCTGAATATATAAGTTTTTCTCCAGTTGTTACAGTTGTTTCATTTTGACCTCTTAATCTTACCTCTTGGAGTGCTATTATTTTTCATCCCTTTTGCAACAATTTGGGCTTTTCCTGCTTGGTATAATGTTAGGACATTCCAGGTGGCAATTCTGGTTGTAGCTTTCATTGTTAGAAGACCCACCTGCTGTTCAGATTCCTTTCGGCTTTCCCCAAACAACATCATCAATGCATTGTTTGCCCTCACACCAGTCGACATCTGGGGGCAGCCACTTCTGCACTTTCCTGAATCAAGCTGGCATCTTTTTGTGTGCTTGAAATTTTTGTAACTTACTTCTGTTTCACAGGATGGGTAGTTAACCCCTCATCAACCCCCGAATCTTTTGGGACCTGCCCTATCCTTTGCAGCCCTCTATTGTATTACACTCGCTGGAGAGACGGCGCACTCTCACCGTGCTGTTTTACTCACTCAACATAATATTTTAGAGCTTTTTCATGAAAGATGGCCCTTAAGAACTATGCTGTGGGGACGTGAAGGGATAACAAAAACAAAAAAAAGGCAGTCATACATTTAGGCTTTCACGAACCACCCAAAAGCAACCCTTTGTTAAATGTTCAGACAATCAATACAGAAATAAAAAATAGGAAATGAAATCTTGCCTGGCAAACAACTGTAATCTGATATTGTTTCTTCGTTTTATAATATAATTTTCTGCGCAATTTGAGGTCCATCGTATCTCCATTCTTATCCGGATAGAAAGCTCTAGAAGCTTGCTGAATGGAGTTGACAGAATCGTAGACAATGAATTCCACTTTAGGGTTATCTTGAATATTTGAGTGACATCGGAAAGAGGTGATCCTATAATCCGGTAAGGTGTCCTCACTGATATTAAATTCAGCGAAGTCTGGATAAAGTTCAGCCCATCTGAGGAAAAAAACAAACATAGAAGGGATTTAATTGAAAAGAGCAACAACAAATGAAAACCATCGTTCTTTGCTGGTAGCTTAATCTCTCTCTCTCTATGTGGCGTGTTCCTTCAGGAATGTAGCCTTCATCCACTATCCTATGATATAAATCTAGATGTGACAAATAATGGTATCTAGGCCTAGATAAGGACCTCATTAAATCACTAGATCTAGCTGAGATAGACCGAGAGAGCTAGCACATCTAGACCTAGATCTAGAACCAAGAGAGTATACTGCGGAAGATTTAGTCCAAATCCATGTATCAGTGGTATCAAAGTCAATATGGTTGCCCTCCAGAAATTCTACCCAGGTTCGATTCTAGGATCATGCCCCTCTTTTTCCTTTTTAACACTTTGAAACCATATCACCGCTCAAGTGGGCAAAGGTCTAGATCCCCATATGCCTAAGTCCCATTCAAGCAGTGGAGTGCTTAAAATTTTATACATATACAAGTTTTGTGATTAGCAACTCAGATATACTGGCATGTGCAATAAAAGACCATAAAATACTCTGCCCGCAAACCATTTTATGGTGCTTTTTACACACAGCAGTACAATTCTGGGAAACTCAGGAACCTAGGACTCAAAGGGTTAAAAGACTTTGTAAATTGTTTCTCATATCTCGTGATTTCAAAGCCATTTGTTCTTATTCAGTTGAATTCAATTTAAAAAGTTAAAAAAAAAATTCTTTCAATTCTCTTCAACGTTTCTTTTACAGTATGTTTATCTGCACATAGAGTGAAATATTTGCCTTGTAGCAAGTAAATTTTAGGTTTATTTTCAATGTTTAAATTATTTTACCTTGGTGGTGTTTGTTCACTGATGACTTTAATGTGAAGTTGTGTTTCTCCAGATCGCTTCTCTGGGTATCCACCATCTTCCACTTTTACGGTCAGACAGAAGGAAGCTCCGTCAACAGTACAAGGACTTGGTAGCTGTTATTGCAAATGATTATGACCAATATCACTATGATTTAAAGCGTTTCCAATTTTGTAAACTTTATGAGGCAATCCTTCCTCAAAATATTAGTACAGGAATGGTAAAAATGAAAATCATAATAAAGGCGAAAAAACACTTTGTCTCTCTTTTGCTCCATTAAATAGTTTGCAAATCTCAAACAAGATTTAATTGGCTTTTTAGATCAGAAGAATTTATGTAATGATAGCAAATTATAACTAACTCCTGCTGATTGCCTAAGAAAGGAACAAAACTTCGACCCAGACAAAGACATTAAAGAAATAATCTTATCTAAGATTATTAAGCATGGCCTTATCAAATCAAAATCTTTATTAGCTAAGACAAGACAAGAAGGAGAAGATTTAGCACCATGTTTAGACTAAGTGCAATTTTAGATTCAGAACCTTTGGTGCACATGATTCAGAAATTTGTTGCTAGATACAGATTTGAAAATATGTGTAAGCATGTACAATGATTTATTTCCTCTTTTTTTTAATATATTTTTTTATTTATTATTGTAGTAAATTAAAGAAACTGTCTTTCACTTAATCTCGAAATTCTTAAGACTATGTAACACTTCAGCAGGTCAAAATGATCTTCTTGTTATTCAGTGAAGACAATGTGTCTGAAAATGATGAGCTATATATCTGGGATCACTGTAAATTCTGACATAATTTTAGACATAACCTTAATTTATTGCTTTCATGACCACTAACATTGTGATTTCTGGCTCTCAGAATACATTATTGACTCAAATATGTGATAAACAATTTTCATCTTTGGTATGCATTTTTTAGGACAACAGTAGTAAATTTACGTTAAGTAGAAAGTACCTGATTTGGCAGTGATCCTGCCAAAGAAACCACGCCTGACTGAGGGTCAATGTTGAACACGTCATTTGGCACAAGTGAGTATGTAAGTTTGGCATTGATTCCCCTGTCTTCATCTGTTGCCACAATCTGTCTAATGATCTAAAAGTAAGTCAAAACACTTGTAATTTAGAAGCATGTAAGAGAGACAAACAGAACATAGAAAAGAGACTAATGCACAAATAAATGGATGTACATATATCAATTACATATATCTTTGAACACCAATGAGAACAATTAATTTCCTAAAAATGATGTTTCTTATTGCTTAATGTCTAAAGCATAAAAATATGGTAGATCTTTAATAGTTTTCTGTGTAACAGTCATTTGGATGACAATCTTTAAACAGACTTATATAAGACAATGATACTGATATCATGCAATCATGATCTACTGTTATTCAGAGAAGAGCTGCATCAAGCATCTGAGGGACAGACCTCCTTTGACAGTGTAGTTCAAGCAAAAAAGCAAATGCCCCAGACATCCAATGAACTGATTTAATGCCTAATAAATCCACCGAATAGATTACCTGGAAAGATTTTTAAGTAAATAAGAAAACGAGCACTTAAGTTAATTAACATGGCGGATGACCACACTAATATGCTAACAGCAGACGAAGATCAAGTGCATGTGTGGTAAAATAGGAACATCTTGGTCAAACATACAAAATCTATCCTTCTTTATGCTTGTGAATCATAGACCTTGATGACAGAGCTTCAGAGGAAGATCCAAGCATCAGAAATGAAATGATTTAGAAGACTCCTTGGCATCTCCTATCACGCCACGAATGAAGAGGTCCAGGCCATGTTAGAGTAAAACTACATATGAATCATTATGAAAACTTGGCATCTACTGAGAAGCAAAGAAAACAAAAATGGTGTATCCATGTAACCATATTGTGTGGCTTGTCGAAGACCATTCTTCAGGAGAGGAAGGCAAAAGAAGAGGTGGACCAACAACATTGCAAACAGGACTGGAAAATCTATCGCCCAAACTCAGATATGCACAAAAACCCAGAGGACGTTTAGGCACTTGCACAGGCTTTTTGTCATGCAGCACCCTTGAGATCCCGGAGGATTATGGGATCAGTAAGCAGTAAGTAAGTTACATTCTTAATAACAAACATCTGGATTTTGTGACAAGAGCAAGGTGCCAGTAATTAATTCCCCTAGAGGGATCATTACAGTTTTCCAATTTGTTATTTCTGATAACAGGTAAAAAAAAAAAATGAGTCAGGTTTGCACACACATGTATGTTAGTAAAATAAGAAATAAAGTCGTCAAAATAGTTGGCATACCAAAGGAGGCACATCAGTGTCTAGAATTTCATGCTCATACAGTCTCTGTGAGAAAGCAGGGGAATGATCATTTATGTCCTCGATACGAACACGAAAAGTGCACCAGCCTTTCAATGGTTGACCTTTCACTGGATTTTCCCCTGTCACTGTTACCTGTTGACAGATTGCAAGCAGTTAAAAATGTGTAAAGCCATAAATGACGTAAGTTTCACAACATTTTTCATTGGTTTGAAAGATTTAAATTTTCCCATCTTCTAGAGTAAGTTTTCTTGTTGTCTGTACATATTGTGTACTGGTACAAGAAGCAAGGTTTGTGGCAATAACTCCATTACAACCCTTGTGCATAAAATGTAAATAATTAAGAAATGCAGCAATCTTTCATTCATAGCAAAGAAGAAACAAAATTATTTTAAAAATGAACTAATAAATTTAAAGTATTTGTTTAATAGCTAATGAATATTGGTGTTGTAAGCTTCAGGATGTGAAGGTTCAAAGGGCTAATTCAACTTTGGAAACAAAATGCAGACATGAAGTTTTAAGTAAAATTACTTGAAAGTCGTTATGGCTCACAGAGTTGAAGTTTTTCCTTGTTTCATGTATTATGAGCAAAAAAGATAGAAAGGTTTATGTCTAGGGCATAATGATTACAGTAACCTATGCTAAAGTGTCTATGGAAGTAAAGTAAATATAGTTATTTACATTTTCTATTCTCTCCAGCTTTTGAGGAGAAAATTCAACGTTTTCAAAGAGCAGTGTGAGAAAAATCTATCTTCTATGGTTTTTAACTTTCTGCCTGGTACTAATAATTTTGTTGGATCATTTGAGGATCTTAGATATCGTGCCGGCCTATATGATATGGCATGATCATATTTGCCATATAGGAGGGAACAATTGAAGAAATACTTTTGTGGCACAAGGTTATCAAATTATACATAATTCTTTTTTCTTTTGGAAGCCAATGAAGTATAATCAATAGTGGGCAGCATGATCTTGTTTGCTTTTTCCTAAAATCAACCTTGTGGCATTATTTTGAGCAGTTTGTAGTTCTTTCTTTTTTTATCTTATCTTTGGCTATTCCAAAAATAAGAGAATTACAATAAGCAAACTTAGAATGATTGTGATGATTTAAAACGTCCTAAGTAAGGTTTTTTTTGTTTTTTGTTTTTTAATCGGGAATTTCCAGAAATTTCATTTAAATTTCAAAGTTTTTTCATCACATTCCATAGATTTGTTCAATTATCAGGTCTTTTAGCATGACTGGGCATTGATGTAGCCGATTTTGAGACAGTCATTTTTACTTTTATTGTTATTACTTTGATTGCACTCTGCTTTTCATTTTCATCAACGTTTACTTTATTTGTTTCAGGTGATACTTTCTTTCTTCCACTTCTCTTACCTCTCCTTGCTCTTGCAACATTGTTTATTCTAAATGATCTAAGTTTTGAAAAGAGACGAGCGGGTAAATAGTTTTTTTCCAAGTGAAAGAAGATCGTTTACATTGTACACCAAAATATCACTGTGTGACATATCAACATAGCACACCAGTTGAAGAATCTTCACAAATGTTCACGATAGTGGTAAGAATAAAAAGCAAATTGAAATCAATGAGACTTTAAATTCCACATATCACATAACAATTTGAAAGTTAACAATAGCTTCAAACCCCTAAAAATGTAGTAATCCAAAGGTGGAGAAGAAATCCAATCTATAGATATGATTTACATAAAAATCCATTGTAAACTGACGAAATAAGAAAGCAAAAACCTAAGAGAACACAAAGCGCTGCCACACGGTACACGATACACACTAGATATATTCTACACTTCAGCTTAAAACTTTTAATATTCAACTCAAAACATCTTTTTTTCTTCTTTTTTTTTCCATTTTTTAAATTAAAACATCATATGAATGATTGAAATGAAACAATTTAGAAAAGAAAAATGAAAATGAGTTTAAACCTGAAAGTAGTCTTTGATGTCGTTCTTTATATCTTCCCGGATGACTGTAACATTTCCAGTTTCTTCATCTATTACGAACGGGAATTTTTCTTCAGAAGTGACGAGCGCATAAAGTATGCGGCCATTCTCACCACGATCCGGATCTGAAGCCTGGACCTGCCAAAATGATCAAGTAAAAAGACAGCACAAAATGTCATCAATCTTGGCGATAACTTGAGCCGTGCATATGTGTGTGTGTGTGTGTGTGTGTGTGTGTGTGTGTGTATGTGTGTGTGTGTATCTATTTGGAATCTATTTCGTTAAACACTTGCATTGATCTGTGATTGAATTAAGAGAAATTAATGATGAAAAGACTTGATAGAAGAGTAAAGAAATAAGTAGACCAATCGCCTGTGTTGAACTCACTGAAAGATTAAGAAGTACACAACATACAAAGATAGCAGTGATCACCTCACTATTTTCAGACACAAAACCTTTCCCTCAAAATACCAATTTTAAAACCAATTGTTCACAGTAGGGTTACAGGCACACAATGCCTCAAAAGCTACAAAAATGATTCCTCTACCTAGCATGTACGCCATAATAAGACGTCTGGCAAATCAATCGTCATCTGTTCTATGCCAAGGTTTCCAATAAACTGTGCTTAGATCACTATTGGTCTTTAAAATACACTTGCTATACATGTGTATCTCTTCTTAAGTACGCAAACTAAGTCTTCCTCAAAATAGGAAAGTTGATTCGTATAACTTCAAAACTTCAAAGTCGATTTCTCCAAAAGGGAACTTATGGTCAGAGAACAAATTATGTAATCTGAAGTGACACGATAGAAGAAAACATTCTCTTACAATGTGATCACAGCATGAAGACTCTCCTCTTGGTTCCAGCCACTGCACATCACAGCTTTTATTCAATGGCCTTATTGGTTTATGACTTGCAAATCAAGGTTGAATGGTTTTCCCAGAGGAGTACGGCATCAATAAATAATAATTCCCTGGCACATAAGACTGGGCAGGCCTTGCCATTGAGATGTAAACAGTTCCACTACTGAACAACCCTGCATTGTGTCATTTCGTCTTCAAGTCTGTGTTATTAATAATGGTCCACCTTTCAACATGTGTTGAAGATGACCTCCAAGTGTCTTTGGCTTTTAAGTAATATTCTAAAACATACTTGATGAACTATTTTGGTAAGTGACTATTAAGTTTATGCCGAAACTTATTATCATCTTACATCTAATTGATGGTTTCACCTATTGTCCTTCTTTATTGCTGACTAAAGACCGGGCAAAAAGGCAGCAATTACTATATTTAACTCAAGAAAAGCGAGCCTAGTCTCACCGATCACCTTCCCTCAGGCAGCGCTTGCCAAGGGGTTTGAGACGCGGCCATAAGCATGGTCATTGAGTCTCCTATTCCTCACCTAGGGGTGGAGCGAAAAGACTACTCATGAAACTTTGCCTAACTGTTGCCATTTCATTGGTGCTCTGCTTTCGTTTCCGCATGCGCATGTCTGCCATGGTCACTCGGCATATCCAGATGGCCACGAGTGTGGCGTGTGTTATGACGTGCTGAAGAGACCATGTGTGTTTCGAACGCCCCGCGGACAGT